>LPNX010620063.1:169704-266710 GCA_001517045.1 Pseudotsuga menziesii | reverse complement strand
AGCATAAAGCAGGCTTACCCAAAATAGGCAAATCCCCCATAGGTGTAAAAAGCTGATCCCAAATCTATCAAGGACCCCACGAATTAGCAAGGGCACATGCGCAAGCTAAAGAGTGGTCAAATGGAAGCTCATACATGCTTTTGCATGGAGGAAAGAGTGGAGGAGGAAGAGGAAACAAAGCTAATTCACCTCACCTAGTCTTGCTTTCCTATGTGCCTTAAAACACTGAAAAAGCAGGCAATAAAGCAGAAAAAGTAGAAGGGCGCCTAGGAGGCCAGGAATAAAGCAGATTTGATTCCCAAGGCTTTCCCAAGCGCTCCATGAGTCAATAATGGCAAGTTTGACCTCTATGGATAGGCAATTGACAACTTGCACATGGTGGGACTCATGGACTAGGCAAATAAGACAAAATAAATGAAATAATGTCTAAGTGGGTAAATACTATGGGTTGATTATTCTAACAAATAGATGTGTTGAGGTCAAGCACTTGGAAGAATCTATCAATTAGAGGATATTGATGTATTCCCAAAACTGTCGATGGAGAGAGAACCTACCATTGATGATTGTAAGTCTCAAGGCACTCAAATGACTCTAGACTCCTATTCCAGAATAAGTGATCTGATGTCGATGGAATGGAATCCGTTGGAAGGAGGGCATTAATATATCCCCCATCAACCAACACGAGGTACTCAACAACGTTGTATAATGTGGAAGAACTCGAACAAAATGTGCATGAACCAATAATAGTATTGGAAATGGCCGACATGAAAATTCAAGATAACTGAGGAATGGTTGACTCAGGCTTCAACTTCCTTCGAACAAGAACATAAGTTGAATGGTGACTGAAGGAAAGCAACATGGACTTGATATGCAAACTGGGACATCTCTGCAACACGGGAAGCATCAATATAGGCTCCACAGCGACTAGAAGCTTAACCAATCGGTGGAGATAAACTTAGAGTAACAAGTACAGCTCCTAAAGTCAATCTAATAACCCAACCAATGGATGTGATATACAGTGCTCTGTTCGAAGGCGACATGACTCTTCTGCTACCAAAGATAACATCTTTTCCTGTTCGGATTTTTATTTGTTTTATTTTTTTTGTACTTTTTCAGATATTTTGAAAAGCTTGAAAAAGAATAAAAGTGCTTTATAGTACAAATCTAGGAGGATATGAGTGTCAGGGGACACGCAAACTAGTTCCAAGCATTGGAACATGCTTATTCTCAATGTAAGGAGATATGTGCAGGATAACAACACTTGGGGGAAGGTATCCTCCCAGTAAAAGGGGTGATCAAGCTGCAAAAGATATGTAAAAAGGCTCTGCTTGGCTAGACATGAGACAAGATTGGGCTATATGGCTGATAACTCAAAGTCAGGGAACTAGCATAAATCTCAAGAAGGAAATAAAAACTCATGAAAATGCAATTAAACCTTGATATATACAAGGGAGTCGTGGGGGAATGGCTAGCATAAATTTCAAGAGGAGTATAAAGCTCTTGCTAAAGGACATGGCGGGACTAAAAAGGGACTCCCACAATCTAAAGGAGGTATCTCGGCATGGGCACCAAATGCAAAAAAGGATCTATCTAGGGCACACATGTATAGGAAAGCTCTACCATTCACACAATACCACTTATAACAACAACATGAGGGTTATGTGATATCATGGAATGGGTTCGTACCTAAGGTTCAAATGAAATGTTCATAAGGTCATGCAAAATGCAGGCGGATGTGAAATCCTAACCTATATGCCAGTTCATACATTGTACATGTGATAGATACGAACGGGACAAAGACCTCAGAGAGAGTACAAAAACTAGACCCTACATGATGACAATATTAGTCCAAAACAACTGGAAATGGCCAATAAAGATTCCAAACTATAGGATATAGGGAGGATTGATCATGACAACTGCATCCAAAGGAAATAGTGTGATGGATGATGGGACATAAAAAGGAATGTAAGGTGTAGACCCAATGTTCACATATCCACTGCCACCCCCATGAGGGTGAACACTAGTGTTAAGACTAGACAAAGGGAGTCAAAATCCTCCACAAATGGAGTAGAGTATGGAATATGACCACTCCTGAATCCATGAACAATGTAGGGGCTGTGGTGCCCCCATTCCAACACCAGAGTCAGCACTAGGACCTAGAGCGGGTGATGGGATACTAGTAGTGATATTAAGCATGCTAAACATAAAAGGACCCAAACTCAAGAGAACATAAATATACTCAAGTAACCACGATCCCAAAATCCAACTAGCGCACAAAGAGCACACTCCTAAGAAAATATACAGCCAGAAAGCAAGCAAGCCAAGGGGAGGATAAATGAGCTCCCGGATGTAGCAGGTATGTCTCGCCTAGGAGAGGCTCGAGATTCCCATACACAAATGGAGGTATGTAAGCAATTATAGTGGCCCTTAGTTTCAACACATGAAGCGACTGTGTTGTCTGACCCCTACCTATCTACGACACCTACAGAATAACCTCTGTAAGTACCCCTTGTGATACCTAGGTAAGGCAACTAAGGTCACCCCAATATAACCAATCCTTAGGTGGATAGTTGCAGGTGGGATTGACCGTATGCGCAGGGTAGCAAATCCTGAAACTCTCGAAAGAGACCCAGATATGAATACGATCCTGGTAATATTTCTAGCACCCACAAAAGTGACCAAGGGTTATCCCAATCGTAATTGTGCATGATGCCTCGTGATTGACTCCTATGTAAGAGGAGCTTCTTGAGAAACACTAATTGTACCAAGGATTTTTCATTCTCACCTAGACAGACACCTAATTGTTTGTGTTTAGTAGTCTTGGAGAATTGACTCACAATGAACTATTCCAAGACTCTAAATCTTAATCTTGTTGGTGAACCTTATAAAATAAAAATATGTAGTTCATTTTAATTAAACATTGATTTTAATGGTTGTAATTACTCAAAAGGACATGATCATGCAACTAATTATATTGAGACTCAACAGTGAAATAAATGTGCACACCTAACAAACAATGCCAAGTGAAATCTTTGTAAAATGAAAAACATGGTATGCCACTACATGAGATGCAAGTTTTTCCTTCAAAGTCAATGCAATCCTTCCTATATGAAATCCTAAACACAACTCTCATCCAAGAAATTCAATGCAAGTACCTCCTTAAATCCATATGTGAGATGCAAGTAAGTATGCAACTATTTTTTATTTTCAATATAAAAGAATGAAAATGCAATAAAAGTCATTAAAATCCTTAGTCTCTGCAGAAAGTAGAAATAAATGTGCACACCTAACAAACAATTCCAAGTGCAATCATTGTAGAATGAAAAACAAGGTATGCCACTATTGGAGACATTTACCATCATACACACTCTTTTGGTCGAATTGGCCTATTTAAACCATTATCCTAAGTATAATTGACATTAATTGACATCAGTTGAGCATTAATTGCCATCATCCAGTCACACCCACACCTACCTACAGTCAAGGAGGCTAACTTAGCCTTCTCCTACAGTCAAGGAGGCTAACTGGAGCACTCCGGGGGTGATCTGAGTGACATTAATGCACCTAATTGCTAATTGGTGGTTACAATCAGTTCAACCAGTCAGTTAAGGTGCCTCATGTCATTAAATATATTATTTAATGATTATTTAATGATTATTTATTATTTTTTAATGATCTGGAGTCAACAAGGCACCTCCACCAACTTCTGATGGTCAGTTCAGCTTCAGTTAACCTCATCGGGGTTCATTGAAGTCATGGAGCACTAGCACTTGATGGTTGGCTTGCTATGAAATGTGTTTGATCTCCTTCAATTGAAATTAAGTCATTTATTGCACTTCGACTTCAGTTAGGGTTTGGTGAGTCAATTAGGGTTTTGGTCAAGTGGTTAACTGAGTGTGAATCAATGGTGGAGAGTCAGTTAAGCTAGACTCACTCACTGAATTCGAATTGTCTCCTTAGGTATTTGAATTCTTCATGGAGTTAAGCTATTGCTTGACATTGGTATTGTAACCATTCATTGTTTATTAAATATACAGAGAGGAAACCAATTCCGGTTCTGATTAACACTATTTTCATGAGTATTTGTTGATTATTCTTTCATGAGATTGATTCTTAGTTCCTAGATCATGTGTAAGAATTAATATGGTATCAGAGTATACGATGGGACAAAGATCTATATCTCAAAAACAATTTTTTTGACATATTTCTCCATGAAAAGTGAGCAATAGCTCAAAATTCCAGCACTGAACCAGAAGCCAAGGCTTACCACTCAATATCCCAAGTAAAGAACTTGTTGATCAAGCTTGCTTGATTGACTATGCTAGGTGTGATGAAAGCCTAGAATGTGCAGGCTGTCTGACCTTATTTTTCCCTTTTTGTTTTGATTTTCAGGTTTCTACAGGTGAAGCATTCGCTACAACATATCCAGATGGCTTCCTCAGTACCTCTCTTGACTCCATACAATTTCTGCACATGGAAAAATAAAATGGAGGTTCAGTTGCGCTCCAAAGGACTCCATAGAGTCGCCATGGACACTGAAGTTGAGCATGGATCTGCCATAGAAAAATCAAGATTCTTGAACAAGAAGGATGAAGCCTTCAGTTTCTTGTGCCTCTCTATTTTCAAAGACCTTCTCTTCCAACTTACGGATCTGAAGACACCGAAAGAAATATGGGACAAATTGGAATCTCTATATGGAAAGCATGACGACTTGAGAGTTTACCAACTCGAAAATGAACTCATGTCTCTCCAACCTTCCAATTTCGAGACTATGAATGATTTCTTTACAAAGTTCAAGCATACTGTTTTCCTCTTGAAGCAATGCAAAGTGGAGAAGGCAGATGATCAGCTCATCCTATCCATCCTCTCCAAACTCTGGGCTGATTATTCAGTTTTTGTTTCTACATTCCGTGTGGGGAAGCTCACAACTCCCGGATCGAAGATGCCTACACTCAATGCCTTCATTGAGTCCCTAACTAATGAACATGACAAGCTTGTCCAGATGGGGATCATCCGATCTTCCCGTGATCAAGCCCTCCATGTCTCGAGGCCCAAAGATCTGAAGGGTAAAGGAAAGCAGCAGAAAAATCATAAAACTAAATTTGATGCTCCCAAGCCTAGAGTTGAAAATCAGCAGCATGATGAATCTTCCGGCTCAAGGAAGAACAAAGGAAAAGGGCACAATGGGAAAGAAAAAGTCAGGTGTTCTTAATGCGGGAAGGGTTTTCACCCTGAACATGCCTGCATGAAGAAAAATATTGATGAAGCAACCTCTCTCCTTGAGAGGAATCACATCAATCTTTCGGAGATCTTTCGGAGGAGAGATCACCAAGATCGGGAACCACAGCATGAGAAAGGTCATGCCCTCATGGCAAGCACTTTGAAGTCCAAATCACTGCTGATTGATAGTGGAGCTTTGAATCACATGATGGCTGAAAAAGACTCATTTTCATCCTTAGAGACCAGCAAATCCATCCCCATCCACATGGGAGATGACTCCACCATCATTTCCGAAGGACAAGGTACTGTAGATCTAGAAAATGGTTTTTTTCTAATGTTTTGTATGTACAGTCTCTAGCAACAAATATCCTTAGTGTCTATCAAATGACACATACAGGAATGCCTAAGAGATTCTATTTCATCCCAAATGATGTTGAGATAACAAAAATTGCATCCGGGAAACTCATTACAAAAGGCCTTGCAAATCATCATGCAAAATCCTATGAATTCTCTCACTTTGTTGCGGATGCAAAGCCCACCGCTCTGCTAACTCATGGAAATGAGGTTAGTAGGCTGTGGCATGAAAGGTTTGGCCATATTAATTTCAAATATTTGCAGCAATTACAGAAAAACTCCATGGTTGAAGGCCTCCCGGTCATCAAGGAAACCACGGGAGTCTGCAAGGGCTGTGTGATTGGAAAACACCCTGAGCACAAGTTCGATCGGGGGAAGACAAACCGAGCTACAAGCATATTGGGGCTGATACATTCTGATATCAGCAGTCTAATTCCTGTCACATCCATGAATGGATCAAGGTACCTCCTTACTTTTATAGATGATTTTTCAAGGTATACATGGGTTTTCTTTCTCAAAAAGAAATCAGAAGTATGTGAAAAAATTTCTGAATTGAAAGCCTTGATCCAAAATGCCTCTGGGATTAAGATCAAGATCTTGAGATATGATAATGGAGGGGAGTATGTCAGTAATGAGTTGTTGTACATTTTCTCCCAAAGTGGTATTCAGCTCCAACATTCAATTCCCTACACTCCCCAGCAGAACGGAGTAGTGGAAAGGAAGAACCGGTCTCTCAAAGAGATGACCACCTGTATGTTGGAGTCAAATAATTTTGATGCAAATTTGTGGACTGAAGCCATGCATGCTACAGAATACATTCAAAATAGGGTGCCACATTCATCAGTGAAAGGAAAGACTCCTTTCGAAGCATAATTCGGACACAAGCCAGATGTGTCGAACCTACGGGTGTTTGGGTCCACTGCATGGGCCTGGATTCCGCTTGATAAAAGAAGGGATTTGCAACCGCAAAGCATAGAATGTCTGTTTATTGGGTATCCTGATGAATATAAAGGATTCAATATTTTGGATATCAATACCAAACATATCATCATCGAGAGAAGTTTCAAGTTCGATGAGCCTCTTCAGGAGGTGGAACTAGTGAAGGAAAAAATTGTTGAATTTCCTTCCTATTCCACTGAATATTTGGATGATGAAATTGGGGGTGATGACCCTGATTTGGATCCTCTGATTTTTGATATCAGTGTGCATCAATCATCAGATATTGAATCAGAACCTGAAATGCAAAATCATCTTCCTACATGGGCCCAACAGACACTCTCCTCCGCAGGAGACAACATTAGAAATATGGATGATCCAAGGAGAACCAGGTCTGATTTCCAAAGAGCAGGTATTGCGCTCTCTTGTTCTTATAATTTGCTGTCCAAAAATTTCTATTTGATGATTAGTTCAGATCCAAAATACTACTACCATGCTCGGAATGATTCGAGATGGCAAGTTTCCATGGATGAAGAGATGAATTCTCTTTAGAAAAACACTACTTGGGAGCTAGTTTCTCTTCCTCCGGGAAGGAAATTGGTTCAATGCAAGTGGGTGTTTCAGAAAAAGGTTGTTTCTGATGGAAGCACCTATAAACATAATTCAAGGCTGGTAGCAAAAGGTTTCTCTCAGGTCCAAGGAGTGGACTACCATGAGACCTTTGAACCGGTTGCAAAAATGGACTCCATCTGCCTTGTTTTGGCTATTTCCGCATCCAAGCACTGGGAGGTGCATCACATGGATGTTAAGTCAGTATTTATACATGGAGATATTCATGAGGAGATATACATGAAGTATCATGAGGGCTACATCACTGATCCATCCTTGGTTTGCAAGCTAAAGAAGTCACTATACGGGTTAAAACAGGCCCCAAGAGAGTGGTATTCCAAGATGGATGTCTTCCTTGTATCGCAAAACTTTCAGAGATGTAGAACAGATCCAAATGTGTATTTACAGCAGCATTATGGTAATTTAATTATCATTGTTTTATATTTTGACGACTTACTAATCACAGGTAGCACAATTGCCTCCATTTCAGCCATCAAAACTGCTCTCCACAACGCCTTTGAAATGAGTGATTTGGGGCTTCTAAAACAATTTTTGGGGCTCGAGATTGAGAAAAATTCTGATGGGATTATGGTCACTCAGTCCAAATAAATTTCAGACCTGTTATTCAAGTTTAACATGGATGAATTTAGGCCTGCACTATTCCCTTTCCTTTCAGGGATCAGCCTTGAAGAAGGAAAACACACACCTCCCATGGACTACACTATCTATCGACAGCTAATTGGTAGCTTGTTGTACTTGACACATTATAGGATTGATATTTGTTATGCTGTGAATGTTGTATCAATATACATGCAGCAGCCTCATTATCTTCATTGGAATGCAGCCAAGGGGATCCTCTAGTACATTTAGGGAACCAGGACCTATGACATTCACTATGCTGCAGACTCCGAGCTAGAGCTGGTTGGATACACAGATTCCAATTGGGTGGGTGATTCTATTGATTGGAAGTCAACTTCTAGATATATATTCATGTTTGGTGGTGGCCTCTTTTCTGGTCAAGCAAAAATCAGGTTGCCATAGCACTATCTTCAGCAGAGACCGAGTATCGAGGAGCGGTGAATGCTTGCATCCAAGCAGTTTGGTTGCAAGGAATTCTTTCAGAGTTTGATCTTGGTAGTACTTTGTCCACTGTCCTCTTTTGTGACAACCATAGTGCTATTAAGATATCCATGGATCCAATTACCAGGCAGAGGACCAAGCATGTAGAGATTCACATGCACTACATCAGGGAGCTAGTGCATGACAGGACCATCATTCTGCAATATTGCCAGACTGATGAGCAGATTGCAGACATCTTCACCAAGAGCTTTTCAGAAAAGAATTTCACTTACCTCTGTTCACTGTTGGGGGTGATTTCATCATGGTGATCTAGACTACTTTCAGTGTTCAGCGTGAGGGGGGGTTTTCCCACTGGGTTTTCCCTCTTTTCATCACTTAGTTTGTTTTGAGCATTGTTTTAGTTTCAGCATTATACAGGGTGAACTATGGCCTTAGTTGTCGGGGCCCTAGCATTTTATGCATCTATGTTTTCTAAACTCTTCCTGAGTAAAGCTTAAGGGGGGGTGTTGGAGACATTTACCATCATACACACTCTTTTGGTCAAATTGGCCTAGTTAAACCACTATCCTAAGTATAATTGACATTAATTGACATCAGTTGAGCATTAATTGCCATCATCCAGTCACACCCACGCCTACCTACAGTCAAGGAGGCTAACTAGAGCACTCTGGTGGTGATCTGAGTGACATTAATGCAGCTAATTGTTAACTGATGGTTACAATCAGTTCAACCAGTCAGTTAAGAAGCCTCCTATCATTAAATATATTATTTAATGATAATTTATTATTTTTTAATGATCTGGAGTCAACAAGGTGCCTCCACCAACTTCTGATGGTCAGTTCAGCTTTAGTTAACCTCATCGGGGTTCATTGAAGTCATGGAGCACTAGCACTTGATGGTTGGCTTGCTATGACATGTGTTTGATCTTCTTCAGTTGAGATTAAGTCATTTATTGCACTCCGACTTCAGTTAGGGTTTGGTGAGTCAATTAGGGTTTTGGTCAAGTGGTTAACTGAGTGTGAACCAATGGTGGAGAGTTAGTTAAGCTAGAATCACTCATTGAATTTGAATTGTCTCCTTAGGTATTTGAATTCTTCATGGATTTAAGCTATTGCTTGACATTGGTATTGTAACCATTCATTGTTTATTAAATATATATAGAGGAAACCAATTCTGGTTCTGATTAACAGTATTTTCATGAGTATTTGTTGATTATTCTTTCATGAGATTGATTCTTAGTTCCTAGATCATGTGCAAGAATTAATAGCCACTACATGAGATGCAAGTTTTTCCTTCAAAGTCAATGCAATCCTTCCTATATGAAATCCTAAACACAACTCTCATCCAATAAATCCAATGCAAGTACCTCATTAAATCTATATGTGAGATGCAAGTAAGAATACTACTATTTTTTATTTTCAATATAAAAGAATAAAAATGCAATAAAATTCATTAAATCCTCAGTCTCTTCAACAAGTAGAAAACACAAGCCAAGCAAGACACCGAGACAAAACCACTAATGCACTAATGGAAGAACAAAAAATGAGATAAATGACTAGAAGTACTTTCAAAGAAAAATCAATGAAAAAGTGGTCTCTAGTCACAAAATAAGCAATCAACACACACCATCAGTACCCATGAAGACCCAGCCACACTCACAACCCACCCAACAACTTCCCACAATAGCAAACTCAACCAAAAGGGAGGATGTACATGACTGTTCAGAGAACAACAATGTATGTACACGACTTTTGGCCAAAAACCTGCATGTATACGTGACTTTTGGCCAAAAACTTGTGTATACAGAGAAGAAAGTGGTAAAAAGCAGGCCAAGGGTCAAACCACTCTAGGGGAGTTTCAATGGATGAACATACTACTAAATGTGACATGGAAATTGGGAGAAACAGAGAGAAAGTCAAGCACATTGTGCCCCCAAATCCCAAAAAAAGACAAGGAACATCCCCAGTAGAGTCGCCAATTCTGTTACGAAGAGAAACTTCATATGGCTTGGGGGTACCACAACAAACAGTATTGACACCAGAAATCAATATTTCCCAATATGCAAAAATAGTAAGCAAATCTAACACTAAGGGATATTGAATCATACCTTATTTCGGACGGTTGAAGTAGATCCCCATTGAGCTTTTCCAATGCAATTGCAATTACAATTTTCTCTCAACAACAACAAACAAAGAAAGCATGATATGTATAAATGTCTTAGAGCTATTCTAGCATATGTAATCAATCATGTATAAGAAATTAAATACATCCATGGATTCAATATTCATATTCAAAGTGCACATGAATTGGACAGGAAAATATATTTGTATTAATAAATCATAGATACAATATTGACAAACTCTATCGGCACTTCTGCGAACCGGAGAAACCGAGTCCTCCACCTGGGCCTCCACCACTTCAATCCTCCATCTCTCAATAGTAAGCTCACAAAGAAAAAGAAAGCATGGGAAGAACACTATGTGCTCCAAGGGACAAAGGGATGCAGACTCAAGTATAAGCAAAGCTAAGGAAACAATGAACTATAGTTTCCTTGCTCTTCAATTCCTCCTTTTCAATTTATCCAAGGGGTTCCTTATATAGCACTCCAAAATAGTAATGTAGGGTTGAATCCGAGCGATCTCAAGGCATGTGGAAGGCCAAGAGTCAGGATCTTCGGACTCATATGAGGAAAACTCCAAAAATATTTGGATTTATGCACACATACTGATTGTTGGTTTATCCCACAATACTGAGGGGGGGTGAATCAATATTGAACTTTTTAAACTAAAACACAAAATAATCAACAATTATGACACAGATTTTATCATGGAAACCTCAAAGAGAAAACCACCAACTCATACTCATTAATAACATGAAATTAAAAAATTGTTTATCTACTACAAAAGAAAGGATGCAAGATACACCCTAGGTTTTTTCTGCAGCTACAGACTATGATGCTACAACACCCCTTATGGTTTTCTGCATGTTTTTAATAGACAAGTATGCTATGACACCTTGTCTACCCTAGCACCACTGCCACCCTAATCTGATTTTATTCAGACTGTGGAATAGTTGTAAGCTATTCAATATGGACTCTATCAAACTTATCAACATATAACCCTCATTTCGAACAAAAAAACTCATTTAAATACCTAGTACCTTCATCGTTTCAATGCAAATCTTCATTGCTGCGTCATTTTGATTTGGGTCATGACTGTTTGTTTACAAACACACCCAAATAACACTTACCTCTTCAATTCGTCGCATTCCTTCACCAAATTTTGACATTTCATTCCTCCCTCATCCTCAGATCTCCATTTCGCATCCCTATTTATCGTTCTCTGATATTTCCACAATGCAAAAGCTCTTTCTGCAATGATATTTACCAGTTTTAATCGGAGCCGTTGATCCTACTGTCAAATACGATTTGGACAGTATATCTATTTTACATATTTCCTCCTTGAAATCCCCTTTCCGCATCAAAATTACCTCACAACGAGCGTTTTTCGTCAAAATCCTCTTTCTGCATCTTCATCGAGCATTTTTCCTGACTATTGATCTCCAGTTTGTGGTATGCAGGATGCGGGATGTCAATCATCATTTTTATCCTTTCCACAATCATCTTTTCCACAATATTTCTTCTGCACTGTCGATCTTTTACGTACTCATTCCTGACCATTGATCTTGCAGATTGCAGGATGTGGGGTGCAGAATCGGGCTTTTCAATTTTTGTACTTCTGCAATTTCCTTTCCACAATATTATTTTCTGCAACGGTATTTCCTCACCGTTGATCTATTTTTGGCGAGATTGATCTCAGCCCACCGATCTCCAAATTGCGGGATGTGGGATCATGCTTTCTGATTTTCAGACTCCCGCAAATTTCTTTCCGCAACTTTGTTTTTGCATTGCGGGATGCAGGATGCAGGATGTGGAATTGCGCTTTTCAATTTTCATACTTCCACAATTTTTGTTCCGTAATTCTGTTTCTGCATTGTGGGATGCTTCCTAACAGTTGGATCTTTGTGCAGGATCAATTCCCACCATTTGATCTTGATCTTTCAAAACTGATCCTCATTTGTCAAAACCACAAATTTTCACAAAAATATAAAATTTTGAAATCACATAAAATGTTGGATCTGCTGTTTACTAACAGCTAAAGGCTATCAAGAAAAGAAACAGTTAATAGATTAGTTTTACATAATCTCAATTATGTTATCTCAGCAGTTTCCTTTTTGAAACAAGATTAAGTTTAACTTGCGCATTATTTTTATGTTCAATTTACTGATGAATTTTCTTTATGACAAGTAGGTGGAATTTGATTTGAAATCCTGGGCTTACTTAGCATTTATGCTAACACAGAAAGATTACTTGTTCTTACAGGTTTTACAGGTATGATTGAACACATATCGCTTTAAATTTCATAAAGTAATGAGCAGTATTTCTTTTTGCAATTATGAGCTTAATAAAATAAGCTATTATATTTCAAGCTACTTACGTGAGGTATAACAGTTTCATTTCCTTAAGTTGTTCTTGTAAACGAAATACAAGTAATTGAGTTTCTTTCTTTAATGTAAGTAGCGACAATAAAATACTTTCTTTGATTCTCAACTTGTGATCTTAGTTGCAAGTAACTTCTACTTTAGTGTGCATAACCTGTAATGTTATAATGATTGTTCTATCAATATTTATACATTATCAACTTATAATATTAGTATAACCAACTGCTCGACATTTATCTTTTGCAAGGAAGCTTACTTCCTGTAAAGTTCTTAACATTATGTCGAAACATGTGGTTCTAAAGTCCTTAGACTCCAGTAGGATTATTCTAATTCAGTTTCTTATTTTTCTAAAATACTTCTCTTGTAATTAAGTTACTGTCTATAAACTATTTATTGAGGTTGATGCTTTTGAGGAAGATCGACTTACCACTCCATGCTAAGCATCAGATATTCCTAAAACCATTTTACTATTCAAAGGCATGATGAAAATAATAGTACATGCCATGTTTGAGAAAATAACCAAAATCTATTAAAGTCTCGTTGACCTGAGCTATGTACAAGAATTTATAAAAGTGTTCTTATATTACACTTAGCCAATTTCATAGTTTTTCCACCCACTGATTTATTGGTTTCTATGAGACTTACAAACATGCATAAACTATCTTGTTTATTAGACATACAATTTTATAAATAATTCAAAGTTATAAACAAGTAAAAAAATAATAAAGTTCATGATTCTACTTAATACTATGTTGTGCAAATTTATAAATGTCACAACATAAAATGTTGATAGAAATGAGATTAGCCATGCATAGACTATATAGAATATTATAGTTTGTTAAGTGATTAAAAATCCCTTTTACTTGGTATCTCCCAAAATATCATATGATTTCTACACAAACCAAAGTTAATGATAAGAACAAGGCTTACCAATATCCATAATGTAATATCGATGCTACGATATATTGGACATATGGTTAACGATGATCTAGTGTTTTCATGCATGAATTATTTCGAGCAAAACTAATGTTAAAAAGGTGGCACCGGTTGCTAGATCAACATATAGCTTAACGTGGATAAATTTGGTACTAAACTATCAACCATATAATATGCGGTGTAATCAAATATAATGTACCAACAAGGTTTTTATGCTATGTGCTCAATGATCAAAATAATTGTTTATCATTGTAATGCAGGAACTATTGCGATGACCCACTGCATGGTTAAAATTTATAGTGACCACGTGGTCTTATCCTGGCCAAGTGTTGAAAGTATAAAAATCGTTGTAACCCTACTCTTTGTTATTCCCTCCATATTTCTCGGGCCTTCGGGTCGCTCTGCAACCATTCCCATGGCGGCCATGTTACCCTATTGTTTGTTAGATGAGCTCTGAGTCCTGGTTTAAATCGTTTTAGTTTACCTCCTTCGTTCTCAAAATCTTGTTGTGCACTGTGAGTTTTTATCTCTGCAAGGGTTTGTAGAGAGTCGTGGCATAAGGCTTATGGCCTGTGAGTGGCTTCTTGCTCATTCCTCTGTGGCCTGCTTGCAGAGATAGTTTTTACAGTTTGCTTACTGCTGTTACAGCATTGTCCTCATCATAGGGTTTAAGAGTCTTGTTTTTATGCCTTGAATTGTTGGTGACAGCTCCAGCTTCACTATCTAGTTCTTGCTTGGTTGTGACCTATACTTCTTCTTCCTGCTGTTGTTAGTGTCTTGTACATGCGTCTCTGTCATCTCTGTCGTTGCGAGTATGAAGGTCTGGCTTCTTCTTACGCTGGTGGCGGTGCTATTGTTCCTTCGTGGCTATATAATCTTCACTTCTAGGTAACGTAATTACTTTAAAGTTTTTAAAACTAAACCTTACTTCAGTAATTAGTTTTGGAATCATGTTTTATTTAAACTTAGGGTTTTTTTTTTCTCTTTGCAGCTGATAGTTCGCTCGTCTCGTGGAAACGATACTTCAAGAAAAGCTTCAGCACTATAGCTACGGGTAAGCCCTGGTTAACAAATGGCATTCCCTGCTTGTCTAGTTCTTAAGGGACAGTTTCCAGTTGGAAATTTATGTCCTGGTACTTACCCTTCATGGGTTACTGTTCTTCAGACTACTAGTTTGGTTTTTGTTAAACCCTTGCTTCTAGCAGGGTACTCCGACTCAAGCCGTGACTTGTAAATGTTGTTTACTTGTTTTTGTACAATGTTATGTTAATAGCTCTTCCGGCCTGTCAAGCCATACACTATTTAGTTCTAAAGCATAGATATTTTTCTCTTTTGAGCTCGAACTCAGTTTAATTTTAAGCTCTTAAGGAGATTTTGTAAACTAGGGTTTTTACCCTTATTCGCCTATGTAAAAGAAAATTTTGTTGTATATTAATTAGTTTGTATTAATGATTATGTTTATAGCTTGACCAGTTATTCCATCATATTATAATTATTTAATTACAAGCTCAGATATTCGAGCTAGGTTTCCTGTAGGTGACCTGTGTGTAGAATAATTTCTTTAATTTATTCTGCAAGTTTTATTTTAATAATTAATTGATTTAATTAATGCACAGGTATATAGTGTATTATATTTTCATAGTTATCTTTTCACTGTCCTTAAAGGACTGTAATAATCTATAATAGTTTTGTTGTTCAATAACAGTTATTCCATATACTTGGATTATTGTTTAAATGATTATTATTTACAATATTATTGTTATTAGTTATTGTTATTAGGGTTTCTACCCTGTACTTTCTTTTATAAGTAAGTTTTGGTTTATAAAATTTAAATGAATTGGTTCTTTTATAAATAACATTTATTTACCATCGTATTCTAGTTGTTTGTATTAAATAAAATATAGATAGGTTTATTAAAGTTCTTTGTTCAGATGTTCTTCATCTCTGTATTTAATTTATTTATAGAAATTAATTAAGCTAGTAATACCCTACTTGAAGTATGAACATTTGTAGATATAGTTAGTTTATTATGAACAGTAAATAAACTATGTATATCATACTTTTATTCTCTCCTTCACAAAATAAAATAAGTGATTTATCTAAATTATTTCTTCTGCCTCTGTTACAGGTTAATAGTATAATTTACAAAATAAAGTACTGCGTAAAAGTAATAACTTATTTACTTGAATAACTTGTTAATATAAAAACTTGCTATGCTAGTAATACCCTACTTGAAGTATGAACATTTGTAGATATACTTAGTTTATTATGAACAGTAAATAAACTATGTATATCATACTTTTATTCTCTCCTTCACAAAATAAAATAAGTGATTTATCTAAATTATTTCTTCTGCCTCTGTTACAGGTTAATAGTATAATTTACAAAATAAAGTACTGCGTAAAAGTAATAACTTATTTACTTGAATAACTTGTTAATATAAAAACTTGCTATGCTAGTAATACCCTACTTGAAGTATGAACATTTGTAGATATACTTAGTTTATTATGAACAGTAAATAAACTATGTATATCATACTTTTATTCTCTCCTTCACAAAATAAAATAAGTGATTTATCTAAATTATTTCTTCTGCCTCTGTTACAGGTTAATAGTATAATTTACAAAATAAAGTACTGCGTAAAAGTAATAACTTATTTACTTGAATAACTTGTTAATATAAAAACTTGCTATGCTAGTAATACCCTACTTGAAGTATGAACATTTGTAGATATACTTAGTTTATTATGAACAGTAAATAAACTATGTATATCATACTTTTATTCTCTCCTTCACAAAATAAAATAAGTGATTTATCTAAATTATTTCTTCTGCCTCTGTTACAGGTTAATAGTATAATTTACAAAATAAAGTACTGCGTAAAAGTAATAACTTATTTACTTGAATAACTTGTTAATATAAAAACTTGCTATCTGTAAAGTATTTGGCTATTTCTTTTCTAGCATTCTTACAACAACAATCTGGTTAAACAAAAAACTTAACTAATAGGATATTGTTCTTCTTTGATAACAACTACATACAGAAATAGATTACTGCATAATACATCAATTCATTTCGGGTTTCTAACATATATATATATTCTATTTAAATACACTGCCTATGCTGGAGTACGGTCTGGTCCACTCCAAATGTGGAAAACACAAGTTAGGATTATTTTTCATCAATTTCAGAATCAATTTTTCAATAAACTAAAAGATTACTAACACTATCAATTCACAACTAAACATTTAACATTCAATAACCAGTCAGGCTCACATTTAAACATTTGACACAGTGAAATTAAAAGACTGTAGAACCTGATTAAGCTGGACAACAATAGCGTTGGGAGGCCATTCCTCCCTACCAACTCCCGGAGAGCGCTCAAGCAACGTCTCCTCGGGACCCCTAAGCCTGTTCCTGGTCTCCTTGGCTAAGAACTGGTGTAGAAGCAAACAAGATACTAGTCCAAATGACTTAGTAAACACTCTGCACTCAGCAGTAAGATCCTTCTGCTAAAAAGATACACTAGATCACTTTTTGCAGTTAACCCCTCAAACATCTTCCACAAATCCCCTTGCCATTGAAATCCTCTGAAGTACATTCACCTGAATGATCACTTCCCTGGAATGAGCAACCTCATCTCTCTTCAATGGGTATTTTTATTAAGATTGCCTAGGTCTTTTGGGTCAGTTGTCATTAATTGAGCCAGTTGCTATGATCCCACTTTCTTGGGGGATCATGACCCCAAATGTAGGGAGGTTGCCACCTGCAATAGTTGGAAGTGTTTGAGGATGCTGCCACTTGTCTATTTGCTATCCACGGAGTCTCCTCCACCAACTTGACCAGTAAACACTCTTTTAACAAATCTCCCAAGCTATTGTCTCCACTTTTATTTATTTATAATTAAAATATTCAGAATTACATTCAATATCCTTGACTCTGCTGAGTCATCAATTACAGCTTAGCATAAAATTTAACATATTGTCTTGAAATAAAATCAAATATGATAATATTATTTTTGCAAAATTGGGCCATGTGACAAACACACCCCCTTAGAATATAACATTGTCCTCGATGTTATTTATTCTTCATCCTCAGAATTCCCCTGGAACAGAATTGGATATGCATTTTGCATATTACTTTCCAATTCCCAGGTGGCTTCCTCTGGACTAAGGTGCTTCCATTGCACCTTCACCTATCCAATGGTGTGGTTCTGAAGTGTGATCTCTCTTCGCCCAAGGATACAGTCTGATTCCACCAGAAAATATCCTTCGTGTTCCACATATACATCATTCCAGTTAACAACATGAGTAGCATCATGAACATATTTCTTTAATACAAAAATGTGAAAAACATTATGTACCCTTAAATTTGGTAATGCTAATTGATAAGCTACTTGTCCAATCCTAGATAGAATTTCAAATGGACCACAGTAACGAGGTGTCAATTTTGCACAACTCCCCAATCTTAGAGAGCTCTTTTTGGGACTTACCTTGATGAACACATGTTCACCTACCTGAAACTCCTTTGGAGTTATTTTGAAGTCTGCTTGACTTTTCTACCAATCCTGTGCAACTTTCAAATTACCTTGCACCTGTTTTACAATTTTTTCCATTTCTTTTAACAGTTTAGGACCTAATACCAATCTATCCACTAGATTACTCCAAGAGATAGGAGTATTACATTTTTGTCCATATAAAATTTTAAAAGGACTAAATCTGGCTGATGTCTGATAATTATTGTTATAAGCAAATTCTACCAGATGCAAATAATCCTCCCATTTACCTGGCTGTTCTTTCACATACATTCTTAATAGATCTTCCAGTACTTGGTTTACCCTTTCAATTTGTCCATTTGTTTGAGGATGGAGTGAAGTACTAAAATTTAATGTAGTGTTTAACCCTTTAAACAAAGACTTCCAAAAGTTTCCTGTAAATTTAGGATATCTATCTGAGATTATGACTTTTGGTACTCCATGCAATCGAAAAATCTATTTTAGAAAAATATCAGCTATGTTTGCAGCTTTATAAGTAGTCTTAATGGGTATAAAGTGAGTTGATTTGCTTAACTTATCAACTACTACCATGATAGAATCATTCTGATTTTGATTTCTAGGAAGCCTAGTAATAAAATCTAGACTAATTATCTCTCATTTCCAGCTAGGAATGGGTAATGGCTGAAGTAATCCAGCTGGGTGTTGATATTCAGTTTTTAGCTGCTGACATTCGAAACACTTAGTAATATACTCTGCTATTTCAGACTTCATATTTGGCCAAAAATACCATTTTCTTAACATAGTGATAGTCTTTTGATAACTTGGATGACCTGAGTATGGAGTTTTATGAATTTCATCCAGAATTAACAGCTTAACTTTAGGTACATTAGGTACATACATTCTGTCTTTATACAGCAAAAATTCTTTTGCATTTAAACTGTAACCTTTACTTAAGCTTTATGTTGGATCTTCTTTAGTTTTTGCTTGTAAACTTTGGTAAATTTCATCTTGTTCTATTCCCTTTTTAAGCTGTTCATCCAAATCAGTAGCATAAGTGCTGATAGCTGCTACAAAATTCAGCCTTGCATTCCTACTTAATGTATCAACAACTTTATTTTCTTTACCTTTTATGTGCTGAATTTCAAAATCATACTCACTTAAGAAAGCTAGCCACCTAGCTTGTCTGGCATTTAAATTTGGCTGATCTAACAGATACTTCAATCATTTATTATCAGTCATTAAAAGAAATTTTCTACCAATTAGGTGATGTCGCCACATCTTTAAAGCGTGTATAACAGCTGCTAATTCCAGATCATAAGTTGTATAATTCTTTTTATGAATTTTTAACTTTCTAGACTCATAGGCAATAACATGCCCTTCTTGAGTCAAAACACCAACTAAGCCATCATTACAGGCGTTAGTGCACACTACAAATTCTTTATTAGGATCAGCTATTCTTAAAATAGGTGCGCTAGTTAATAAATTTTTTAACTTTTTAAATCTTTCCTCACATTTTTTATTCCAGTCAAACTTCTTTCCATTCTTTTGCAAGGAAGTTATCGGATTTGCAATTCTCGAAAAACCTTCAATGAACCTCCGGTAGTAATCGGCAATTTCCATGAAGGATCGAACATCCATCACATCCTTAGGAACTGACCAATCTTCAATTGCCCTTATCTTTTCAGGATCTACTGAAATCCCTTCCTTGATCACCACATGACCTAAGTACTGAATCTTATCCTTAAATAAATCACATTTACTAAACTTTGCGAAGAGTTGATGATCTTGCAACTCTTGCAAAATAATTTTTAGATGTTCTTTGTGTTCTTCTTCAGTTTTTGAATAGATTAGAATGTCGTCGATAAACACGACCAAAAACTTATCTAAATACTTATGCATATTGTTGTTCATTAAACACATGAAAACAGCTGGGGCATTAGTAAGCCTGAATGGCATGACGACAAATTCGTAATGACCATATCTAGTTCTGAAAACTGTCTTAAAGATGTCTTCATCTTTAATCCTAACTTGATGATATCCAGACCTTAAATATATTTTTGAAAACACCATGGCTCCACGTAGTTGATCAAATAGATCATCGGTGCGGGGCAAGGGATATCGATTTTTAATGGTCATCTTATTTAACTGACAGTAATCTATGCAAAGTCACATGGTTCCGTCCTTTTTCTTAACGAAGATGACAGGTGCCCCCCAGGGAGACACACTAGGTCGAATATACTTTTTATCAATTAGTTCTTTTAATTGAGACTTTAATTCATTAAGTTCCAATATTTTCATTCAATAAGGGGCCTTTCAACTAGGTACTACACCTAGTACTAGTTCAATGGTGAAATCCAATTCCCTTTTCAGAGGTAGTCCCAAAATTTCTTTAGGGAATACATCAACATAATCTCTTAAGACTAGTATGTCTTCCACTTTTCACTTATCTGTTTTAATTAGACTCTCTTCATCGGTTATTGTTACTGCATAATCTTTACATCCCTTCCTAACAGCTCTCTTAAGCTGTAGGGCAGAGATCTGCCTTATGGTGGTCTTTCTAGGGATTCCTTTTACACTTACAGGTTTTCCATCATTATTTAAACATGTGAAAGTTTTATCATAACAATTTAAAATTACCCTATGTTGTTCTAACCAGTCCATACCAATCAACAAATCATAAGAACCAAGAGGCAATACATTAATCTTGACAACAGTTTCAAAATGATCCATAACTACTGCACATTCTTTTACAAAACAAGTTACCTTTCTTTTAGCACCAGTGGCTAACTAAACTAACCAAGAATTCTCAAATTTTTCAACTGATAACTTACATTTTTCTACCATTTTAGGTGCAATATAACTGAGACTAGATCCTGGATCAATCAAAATAGTTACATGGGTCTGATTTATCATACATTATACTTCCACCATGGAAGTCTGATATTATGCTTGTCGATTCTCCATGGCTGTGTTGATTCTGGGCATGGTCCTCGCCAGTTCTCCAACGGTCATATCCTCCTGTATGGTATGAATATTGCTAACAGTCTTCTTCCGATTAGGACAGACTGAAGCATAGTGTGGGCCATTACACTCCCAGCACTTGATAGGCTCTTTGTGCTCAAAGTTCTTTGTAAAATTTCCATGATTATTAGCAAATTCCTTACCTTTAGAATTATTTTAATTGTTGGGTGTATTGTTCTTATTTCCTTGGAAGTTCTTATTATTAGGATAATTTTTGGCCTTATTGTTCTTAGAATTTCTATTGGACACAAAATCCTTCTTATTTTGTTCATACTAATTATTATTTTTCTTAGCTTTCCTTCTTCCGATTCTGTTCAAAACAGAAATTAGCCTTCCTCATAGATTCTTCTAAAGTCTTTGGATTGTCATATTCAATCCTATCCTCAATATATAAAGATATACAGCTGAGGAATCACTATACCTTAGGTTTTTCATCTACAAGGTATGGTACATACCTAATTAGTAGACTTAATTAAGAACTTGCTATTCATATTTTCATTGTCATTGATCCTAACTTCAGCTCATAACTTTTGATCTTTCTTCATAATATTTCTTAGACAGAAATTTCTTTTTAAAATACCTCTTAAAGGTACTCCAGTTTACATTTTTCTCTTTTATTCCCTTAACTCTTTTCAAGTCCCGCCACCAAATGTCAGCCTTTCCTGAAAGGTTATAAATAGCCATTCTAGCTTTTAACTGGTTATAATAGTTATATATTTGGAAGTACTTCTTCATCCTAGATAACCAGGATTCAGCTTCCTCCCCCTTCTCAGTCTCTCCATTAAAGTTTGGTGGTTTTATCTTTTTGAATTTCCCAGAAATCTCCTCATAAGGTTTCTATTTCCTCTTTTTAGTGTACTGATTATCATCACTATTGTCACTAGTAGAATGGTAATTTCGGTGTTCACCAAACACCTCAGAAGATGAACTACTTGTAGTTTTAGTATGTTTCATATTTTTAGATTTACGTTGATGGCTTGTATCTTCTGATTCTGTTCTTCTACCCCTGCCCTCAATTTAAAACTTTTCAGTTAGGATCTGATTCAGCTCTTCTTGAGCCCTCAGAATCCTTTCATTTTCTCGCTTTACAGACTCCATTTCAGATTTTAGGTATTTTACAGTTTGTAACAATTCTAAGGAATTGGTAGTTAAATCCTCTGGTATAGGATCTCTTGGTAAATTGTTTGGTTCAGTAACTGGAGATTCCTCCTCTGCATATTCTTCTAGCCTTTCCATACATGTCTATTAAACTTCAGAAAGCAATTTCTCTGTTGAATAACATTTAAAATAAAATACATCAGCATAATAATTCAGTTTATTGTTTCCTAAAAAATAGTTAGGCTTCATCAAATCCTAGTGTTTGAACCTTGTGCTCTGATACCACATGTCAAAACCCCAAATTTTCACAAAAATTTAAAATTTTGAAATCACATAAAATGTTGGAACTGCGGTTTACTAACAGCTAAAGGTTATCAATAAAAGAAACAGTTAATCGATTAGTTTTACATAATCTCAATTATGTTATCTTAGCAGTTTCCTTTTTGAAAGAAGATTAAGTTTAACTTGTGCATTATTTCTATGTTCAGTTTACTGATGAATTTTATTTATGACAAGTAGGTGGAATTTGATTTGAAATCCTGGGCTTACTTAGCATTTATGCTAATGCAGAAAGATTACTTGTTCTTACAGGTTTTACAGGTATGATTGAACACATATCGCTTTAAATTTCATAAAGTAACTAGCAGTATTTCTTTTTGCAATTATGAGTTTAATAAAATAAGCTGTTATATTTCAAGCTACTTCCGTGAGGTATAACAGTTTCGTTTCCTTAAGTTGTTCTTATAAACGAAATACAAGTAATTGAGCTTCTTCCTTTAATGTAACTAGCGACAGTAAAATACTTTCTTTGATTCTCAACTTGTGATCTTAGTTGCAAGTAACTTCTACTTTAGTGTACATAACCTGTAATGCTATAATGATTGTTCTATCAGTATTTATACATTATCAACTTATAATATTAGTATAACCAACTGCTCGACATTTATCTTCTGCAAGGAAGCTTACTGCCTGTAAAGTTCTTAACATTACGTCGAAACATGTGGTTCTAAAGTCCTTAGACTCCAGTAGGATTATTTTAATTCAGTTTCTTATTTTTCTATAATACTTCTCTTGTAATTAAGTTACTATCTATAAACTGTTTATTGAGGTTGATGCTTTTGAGGAAGATCGACTTACCACTCCATGCTAAGCATCAGATATTCCTAAAACCATTTTACTATTCAAAGGCATGATGAAAATAATAGTACATTCCATGTTTGAGAAAATAACCAAAATCTATTAAAGTCTCGTTGACCTGAGCTATGTAAAAGAATTTATAAAAGTGTTCTTATATTACACTTAGCCAATTTCATAGTTTTGCCACCCACTGATTTATTGGTTTCAATGAGACTTACAGACATGCATAAACTATCTTGTTTATTAGACATACAATTTTATAAATAATTCAATGTTATAAACAAGTAAAAAAATAATAGAGTTCATGATTCTACTTAATACTATGTTGTGTAAATTTATAAATGTCACAACATAAAATGTTGATAGAAACAAGATTATCCATGCATAGACTATATAGAATATTATAGTTGTTAAGTGATTAAAAATCCCTTTTACTTGGTATCTCCCAAAATATCATATGATTTCTACACAAACCAAGGTCAATCATAAGAACAAGGCTTACCAATATCCATAATGTAATATCGATGTTGCGATATATTGGACATATGGTTAATGATGATCTAGTGTTTTCATGCATGAATTATTTCGAGCAAAACTAATGTTAAAAAGGTGGCACCAATTACTAGATCAACATATAGCTTAACGTGGATAAATTTGGTACCAAACTATCAACCATATAATATGTGGTGTAATCGAATATAATGTACCAACAAGGTTTTTATGCTACGTGCTCAATGATCAAAATAATTGTTTATCATTGTAATGCATGAACTATTGAGACAACCCACTGCATGGTTAAAATTTATAGTGACCACGTAGTCTTCTCCTGGCCAAGTGTTGAAAGTATAAAAATCGTGGTAACCCTACTCTTTGTTATTCCCTCCATAGTTCTCGGGCCTTTGGACCACTCTGCAACCATTCCCATGGCGGCCATGTTACCCTACTGTTTGTTAGATGAGCTCTGAGTCCTAGTTTAAATCATTTCAGTTTACCTCCTTCGTTCTCAAACTCTTGTTGTGCACTGTGAGTTTTTATCTCTGCAAGGGTTTGTAGAGAGTAGTGGCATAAGGCTTACGGCCTGTGAGTGGCTTCTTGCTCATTCCTCCATGGCCTGCCTATAGAGATAGTTTTTACAGTTTGCTTGCTGCTGTTACAGAATTGTCCTTGTCGTAGGGTTTAAGAGTCTCGTTTTTACGCCTTGCATTGGTGGTGATAGATCCAGCTTCGGTGTCTGGTTCTTGCTTGGCTGTGGCCTATACTTCTTCTTCTTGTTGCTATCAGTGGCTTGTACATGCGTCTCTATCATCTCTGTCATTGCGAGTATGGAGGTCTGGCTTCTTCTTAAGCTGGTGGCGGTGCTACTGTTCCTTCGTGGCTATATAATCTTCACTTCCAAGTAACGTAATTACTTTAAATTTTTTAAAACTAAACCTTACTTCAGTAATTAGTTCTGGAATCATGTTTTATTTAAACTTAGGTTTTTTTTTCTCTTTGCAGCTGATAGTTCGCTCGTCTCGTGGCAACAATACTTCAAGAAAAGGTTTGGCACTCTAGCTACAGGTAAGCCCTGGTTAACAAATGGCATTCCCTGCTTGTGCAGTTCTTGAGGAACAGTTTCTAGTTGGAAAGTTACGACCTGGTAGTTACCCTTCATGGTTTACTATTCTTCAAACTACTAGTTTGGTTTTTGTTAAACCATTACTTCTAGCAGGGTGCTCCAGCTCAAGCCGTGACTTGTAAATGTTGTTTACTTGATTTTATACAATGTTATGTTAATAGCTCTTGCGGCTTGTGAAGCCATACACTGTTTAGTTCTAAAGCATAGATATTTTTCTCTTTTGAGCTCGAACTCAGTTTAATTTTAAGTTCTTAAGGAGATTTTGTAAACTAGGGTTTTTACCCTTATTCGCCTATGTAAAAGAAAATTTTGTTGTATATTAATTAGTTTTTATTAATGATTCCATTTATAGCTTGACCCGTTATTCCATCATATTATAATTATTTAATTACAAGCTCAGATATTCGAGCTAGGTTTCCTATGGGTGACCTATGTGTAGAATAATTTCTTTAATTTATTCTGCAAGTTTTATTTTAATAATTAATTGATTTAATTAATGCACGGGTATATAGTGTATTATATTTCCATAGTTATCTTTTCACTGTCCTTAAAGGACTGTAATAATCTACAATAGTTGTGTTGTTCAATAACAGTTATTCCATATACTTGGATTATTGTTCAAATGATTAGTATTTACAATATTATTATTATTAGTTATTTTTATTAGGGTTTCGACCCTGTACTTTCTTTTATAAGTAACTTTTTGTTTATAAAATTTAAATGAATTAGTTATTTTATACATAACATTTATTAAATGTTATTTACCATCGTATTCTAATTGTTTGTATTAAATAAAATATAGATAGGTTTATTAAAGTTCTTTGTTCAGATGTTCTTCATCTCTGTATTTAATTTATTTATAGAAATTAATTAAGCTAGTAATACCCTACTTGAAGTATGAACATTTGTAGATATAGTTAGTTTATTATGAACAGTAAATAAACTATATATATCAGACTTTTATTCTCTCCTTCGCAGAATAAAATAAGTGCTTTATCTAAATTATTTATTCTGCCTCTGTTACAGGTTAATAGTATAATTTACAAAATAAAGTACTGCGTACAAGTAATAACTTATTTACTTGAATAACTTGTTAATATAAAAACCTGCTATCTGTAAAGTATTTGGCTATTTCTTTTCTAGCATTCTTACTACAACAATCTAGTTAAACAATAAACTTAACTAACAGGATATTGTTCTTCTCTGATAACAACTACATACAGAAATAGATTACTGCAAAAAACATCAGTTCATTTCAGGTTTCTAACATATTTATAATCTATTTAAATACACTTCTTGTGCTGGAGTACGATCTGGTCCACTCTAGATGTGGAAAAACACAGGTTAGGATTATTTTTCATCAATTTCAGAATCAGTTTTTCAATAAACTAAACACTTATCAATTTACTATCAATTCACAACTAAACATTTAACATTCAATAACTAGTTAGGCTCACATTTAAACATTTAACACAGTGAAATTAAAATACTGTAGAACCTTATTAATTTGGACAACAACAGCGTTGGGAGGTCATTCCTCCCTACCAAATCCTAGAGAGTGCTCAAACAGTGTCTCCTCGGGACCCCCGAGCCTGTTCCTGGTCTCCTCGGTTGAGAAATGGTGGAGCAGAAAACAAGATACTAGTCCAAATGACTTAGTAATCAATATGCACTTAGCAGTAAGATCCTTCAACTAAAAAGCTGCACTAGATCACTTTTTGTAGTTAACCCCTCAAACATCTTCCACAAATCCCCTTGCCATTGAAATCCTTTGAAGTACATTCACCTGAATGATCACTTCCCTGGAATGAGCAGCCTCAGCTCTCTTCAATGGGAATTTTTATTAAGATTGCCTAGGTCTTTTGGGTTAGTTGTCATTAATTGAGCGACCTGCTCTGATCCCACTTTCTTGGGGGATCATGACCCCAAATGTAGGGAGGTTTCCACCTGCAACAGTTGGAAGTGTTTGAGGATGCTGCCACTTGTCTATTTTCTCTCCATCGAGTCTCCTCCGCCAACTTGACCAGTAAACACTCTTTTAACAGCTCTCCCAAGCTGTTGTCTCCACTTTTATTTATTTATAATTAAAATATTCAGAATTACATTCAATATCCTTGACTTTGCTGAGTCATCAATTACAACTTAGCATAGAATTTAACATATTGTCTTGAAATAAAATCAAATATGATAATATTATTTTTGAAAAATTGGGGCATGTGACATCATTCACTTGATCTTTTTATTCCATGTCATCATATGTGTCGTGCTACATGCCCAACTATGCCATGCCATGTCATGACTACCTTAGCCTTTTACTGCATGACTACCTTAGTCTTTTACTGAGTAGGTTCAACCATTATATACGCTGGTTATTCCTTTGTCATTTGTGAACACCTTTGACATCAATGACAATTATATACTCAACAATCTACCTCTTTGGCATTGATGGCAACCTATGAACCTCTGAACATTATCCTCCTTTGAAAACAATGACAAAGGAACCTTTCAACTCCCCCTGTCAGCATTTCTCCCCCTGAGAATGAACTCTTTCATCTTAGTGTTTTTGTAATGGAATTAATCCTGTTTTTTTGTCTAAGACGCTCAAAAGCTTCTTTAGGTAGTGGTTTGGTAAAAATGCAGCAATCTGTTCTTTAGTGTCAATGTATTCTAATTTGACAGTTTTTTGAGAAACGTGTTCTCTTAGATAATGATACTTGATTGGTATATGTTTTGTCTTGGAATGCATGATAGTATTTTTAGACAAATTTATAGCACTAGTGTTATCACCATTGATCACTATTGGATGTTCATATTTTACAAGTAAGTCTTCCAGAGTTTGTCTCATCCAAATAACCTGAGTGCAACATGAGGCGGCAGCAATATATTTTGCTTATGTTATAGAAAGTGAAATAGAGGATTGTTTTTAACTTGACCATGATACTAACCAATTTCCCAGAAAAAATGTTGCTCCACTAGTACTTTTTTTATCGTCAACACTTCCTGCCCAATCTGCATCAGTAAACGCTTTTAGGGTAAAGTCTTGTCCTTTCGGATACCATAGACCATACTCCATAGCACCTTTTATATATTTGAAAATCCTTTTTACTACGGTTACATGTGTTTTGTTGGGAGATGACTAGAATCTAGCTACCAATCCGACAGCTTGCATGACATCTGGTCTTGTGGTTGTTAAATATAGCAGACTGTCGATCATAGATCTAAACATGGTATGATCTACTTCTAGTGATTCATCATCCTTAACTTGCAACTGGTGAACATTGGAGTACCAACAGGTTTGGAATCTTCCATTTTAAACTTTTTCAACATATCCTTGATGTACTTGGTTTAAGAGATGAAAATTCCTTCGTTTGTTTGGTGAAGTTGCAATCCTAGAAAGAAAGTTGATTCACCCAACATTGACATTTCAAATTATTTCTTCATTCCAGAGGAAAAATATACACTTAGGATGTGAAGATTGCTTCCAAATATGATATCATCCACATAGACAACGACAATTATCATGTTTTTATCTTTGATTTTTAAATAGCGATTACTTTCAGTGGCTCCTCCTTTAAAACCTTGTTGTTTTAAGTAGCTATCTAGTCTTCAAAACCATGCTCTTGGAGCTTGTTTAATACCATAGAGATCCCTCTTTAGTTTTCATACATAGTCATTGTTCTCTGACAGAAGAAACCCTTCAGGATTTTCAGTATATACTTCTTATTCTAAATTTCCATTTAGAAATGCAGACTTGACATCCATCTGATATACCTTGAAGTTTTTATGGCATGATAGTTCCAAAACAAATTCTAATTGTTTCAAGTCGAGCTACATGAGCATAAGTTTATTCAAATTCAATACCTTCCACTTGGGCATAACCCTTACACACCAATCTTACTTTGTTCCTTATTACTTGACCATCTTGTTTGAATTTGTTTTTAAAAATCCATTTGGTTCCTACAATGTTCTTAACTTTAGGTCTTGGGACAAGTTCCCAGGTCTTATTTTTTTCAATTTGATTTAGTTCTTCATTCATGGCTTTGACCCATTCATCACTTTTTCTAGCTTCTGTGAAGTTCTTGGGTTCTACTATGGATAGTAGGGCTTGTTCAACAACTATTAGTTGTTTTCATGTTTTGACTCCAGCATTTTTATCACCCATGATCTGTGATTCTGGATGATCATTTTGTTCCCTTATAGATGGAGTGTTAGTGTCAGGTATAGGGAATTCTTCTTCTTCTTCCTGTGTATCTTCCTCCTCTTTGTCTTCTTCTTCTTTATGAGTACTCTTGTATCTTTGCAGTTCTTTTGTCTTGTCATCACTTGTATCAATATCTTCAGGATCTTCTTCTTTCCTTGATTTTACATCATCTACTTTTGCATCAGCACTCTCTACAATTTTATGTAACTTTTTATTGAAGCATCTATATGCCTTTTTGGTGGATGAATATCCCAGAAAGATTCCTTCATCAGTCCTAGATTCGTTTATTTTTTATGTAACATTTATTGCCAAATACTTTAAAATATATGGTCGATGCTGTCTTCCATAACATAATTCGTAGGGAGTCTTATCCTTCTTTACTCTGAGTTGTGCTCTGTTAAGAGTGTAGACAAATGTGTATACAACTTCTCTCCAAAAATAATTTGATAATTTTTCTTCATTAAGCATTGTTCTGGAAGCTTCTTGGACTGTTCTATTTTTCCTTTCAACAACCCCATTCTGTTGTGGAGATTTTGCAACTGAAAACTGTCTCTTAATTCCATGATCTTCACAAAATTCATTGAATTCATTGGAAGTAAATTCTCCCCCATTATCTGATCTAAGACACTTTATTTTCATACCATACTCAATTTCATCCATTGCTTTGAAGATCTTAAATTTTTCAAAGGCTTCTGATTTTTCTTTGAGAAAGGCCACCCAGGTCATCCTTGTGTAATCAACAATGCGCAACATGAAATAGTGATCTCCTTGCAGACTTTTAGTTCTGGTTGGTGCACACATATCTGTGTGTACTATTTCCAAAGGGTGTGAGGTCATATGTTCCTTAGTCTTGAAACTGGCTCTAGTTTGCTTCCCATGTTGACAATGTTTACATACTACGTTTATAGGAGCTACAATTTTTGGCAGATCTCTTACAGCTTCTTTTGCGCTTATTTTGGCAAGGTTGTCGAAACTTAGGTGTCCCAACCTTCTGTTACACAACTAAATTTCATCTATCATGCTTAAATAGATTTGGTTTTCATTTTCCAAGATGTATACAGTGTTTGCATTTCTCATGGAAATGCCAACTATCTTTCATGATTTCTTAGTTTTGATTTCACATTTTTTCTGAGTCAAATATGAAAATGTAACCTTGGTTGCATGTTTGGCTTACACTGAGAATATTAGGATTGATTTTTTCATCTAGAAAGACATTTTCTGCTTTGATCTTATTGTTGACAACAGCTATTCCTTTGCCAATTATTTTAGAAGATAGACTATCTCCAAAAGTGACTTTTCCTTTATTATCCTTTAGTGTAATGAATTTTCTTGAGTCACTGGTCATATTTTTTGAGTAACCACTATCCAAGTGCCATAGGTTTTTGGATTTCGGTTGCACATAGAGCAATCATGGAACTTTCATTTTCTTCCTTTTCTCTCCAATATTTCTTTTTCCTGGTACTCTGAGATTGAGTTACAATAGTATTCCTTGTAGGGGTTTTTAGTTTACAATCCCTTGACATATGCCCATGGTTATTACAATTATAGAATTATATGTCATATTGTTGGAGTAGTGAAAACATATTCTTATTTCCCTTTGTCTTAATGCTTGATGGCCTTTTCTTGTATTCAGATTCCTTTATTTTAGTTCTACAATTTAAAGCTTTATGACCAAAATTATTACAAGAATAGCAGTAACCTAAAAATATCTGTAGATATCTATTTGGTCTTTTGGGTGCTATATTATTTATGTTTTTATCTTGAGAAATTAAGCCAGCTTTCTTGTTTACTTCTCTTTTTGCTGGAGTCTTCAGTATTTTAGCATAAATTTTCTTACCTCCTTTTTTATTGGTGACAGGAAAATTTTATGGCTTCTTTTCTTTAACAAAGCCCAAACCAGACTTATCATTTGATGGCTTTTGGCTACTCAGAATGTCATCTAGAATCCTTGATAATTTCTCAAGCTTTGATTTGATGGATCCTTCATCAAGATTTCTCTTGAATTGTGTGATCTCCTCTACAAGTTTTTCAGACTCCTATATTCTTTGTTTGAGTTGGAGGTCCAGATCCTTTTCAACCTTTTGGGATTCTAGAAGTTCAGTTTCCAACTAACTAATGATAAGATACAGATGTTTTTTCTTCTTTCTGCTTTTGTCAAGTTCTTCAAGAGCGCTGACAATTTAATCTCTTATGTCCACTTCTCCCTCTACATCTGAGTCACTATTTGAGTTTTGAGTGTCTAAACCCATAAATAAGACTTCAGTTTTTTCATCTTCACTTTCATCTGAATCTTCACTGTCTTCCATGGTGTAAATAATTTTCTTGTTCCCATAGGGTTTTTTCTTGCTTCTTGGTTTACCTCTTCTAAATTTTGAAGTTTCTTTTTCTTCATTCTCATCTTGTTTCATGTTGGTGCATTTGGAGGAAAAATGTCCAATCCTTCCATAATTAAAACACTTTAAAGGTAATTTTCCCTTGTACTTTCTCGTCCCTTTCTCAAGTTTACTGATGAAAAGAGCTTCCTCATCATTTGGATTTTCTGATTGATTTTTTAAGGCGGACTTAAAGGCTGCTTCCTTTCTTGAAGATCCATTTTGTCCTGTTCTCATTTCGTATGCAGTGAGAATTCCATGTAGCTCATCCATTGTCATATTTTTAAGATCATCTCGTTATTCTAAGGTGGATACTTTTGGGTTATACCTCATTGTTAATGTTCTTATTACTTTACTTACCACTACCTTTTCTTTTTAGCCCTCTGATCACATTAACAACTTCATCTACACGAAAAAGTTATTCACTAGTATTCTCTTATTCTTTCATGTTAAGGATTTCAAACTGACTTCTATATGTTTGAAGTTTGGATTCTTTGACTTTAGATTCTCCTTCATATATTAGTTTTAATTTATCCCAAGCTTGTTTGGAAGATGTGCATCGCATAACTTTAGTAAATGCTAATTGTGTAAAGCCACTTAAGATTGTGTTTAGAGCTTTGGCGTTACCTTCATATTCTCCTAGTTCAACTGTGTTTGTAGGGTATAGGTTTCCAATGTTAAGTTCTTTTTTAGTTTCTTCCCAAACCTTCCACCCCAAGGACATCAGATGACATCTCATTCTAACACTCCAGTACGCATAATTCTCTCCGGTAAATAGTGGAGGTTTGTTAGTGGACAATCTTTCTTGTTGATCCATTGTGTTATTTGAATGAGATATTCCTTCCAGTGGTTAAGTTGTTGCAAAGGAACCTACTCTGATACCAATTATTGGTTTATCCCACAATACTGAGAGGGGGGGCTGAATCAGTATTGACCTTTTTAAACTAAAACACAAAATAATCAACAATTATGACACATATTTTATCGTGGAAACTTCAAAGAGAAAACCACCAACTCATACTCATTAATAAGATGAATTTACAAAATTGTTTATCTACTACAATAGAAAGGATGCAAGATACACCCTAGGTTTTTCTTGTAGCTACAGACTAGGATTCTACATGACACCCCTTATGGTTTTCTTCCTGTTTTTAATAGACAACAATGCTACAACACTCTGTTCTCCAGCTACGACTGGAAGGAGGCTACAACCCCCTTACAGACTAGTGGTCTGCCCTAGCACCGCCCTGCCACCCTAATATGATTGTATTCATACTGTGTAATAGTTGTAAGCTATTCACTATGGAATCTATTAAACTTATTAACAGTGACCCCTCATTTAGAACACAAAAACTCATTTAAATACCTAGTACCTTCATCGTTTCAACGCAACTCTTCATTGTTGCGTCTTTTTTATTTGGTTCGTGACTATTTTCTTACAAACACACCCAAATAACACTTACCTCTTCAATTTGTTGCATTCCTTCACCAAATTTCGATGTTTCATTCCTCCCTCAGCCTCAAATCTCAATTTTGCATCCCTATTTATCGTTCTCTAATATTTCCACAATGCAAAAACTCTTTCTACAATGATATCTACCAGTTTTAATCGGAGCACCTAATCCTACTATCAAGTACGATCTGGACCGTAGATATGTTCTACAGATTTCCTCCTCGAAATCCCCTTTCCACATCAAAATTACCTCACAACAATTTCTAATTGTTGATCTTCATCAGGATGTTTTCCTGATTGTCGATCTCCAGTTTGCGAGATGTGGGATGCGGGATGTCAATCATCCTTTTTATCCTTTCCGCAATATTTCTTCTGCATTGTCGATCTTTTGCAAAGTCATTCCTAACCATTAATCTTGTGGATTGCGGGATGCGGGATGCAGAATCGTGCTTTCTAGTTTTTGGACTTCCGCAATTTCCTTTCCACAATATTCTTTTATGCAACAGTCTTTCTGCACCATTGATCTATTTTTTGCGGGATTGATCTCAGTCGTCCGATCTCCAGATTGCAGGATGCAAGATGCAGGATCACGCTTTCTTATTTTCAGTGTCCCGCAACTCTATTTCCGCACTGCAGGATGCGGGATGCGGGATGCAAAATTGTGCTTTCCGATTTTCAGGCTTCCACAATTTTGGTTCCGCAGTTCTGTTTTCCCGTTGCGGGATGCTTCCTAACCGTTGCATCTTTGTGTGGGATCAATGCCCAATGTTCGATCTTGATCTTCAAATCTAATCCTCATTCACTTGATCTTTTTATTCCATGTCATCATATGTGTCATGCCACATTCCCAACTATGCCATGCCATGTCATGACTACCTTAGTCTTTTACTGCATGACTACCTTAGTCTTTTACTGAGTAGGTTCAGCCATCATATACACTGGTTATTCCTTTGTCATTTGTGAACACCTTTGACATCAATGAAACCTATATAATCAACACCGATGTACTCGGTTTTGAGGTCAAAATTCGCATGTACACGATTATAGTTTAAAAAGTCGCATACAGCAATAAACAGGTGTTTTTTAGGGATGATCTTGGGACATCAAAGTATAATATAAGTCCATGGGGTCTAAAGAGTCTGAAGAGGGACAGGGGAGGCCATAAATATTTAATCAACCATGTGTGGTAAAATCATCTATAACAATAATATACATCAGAATAGATTCCGAAGTGAAAAATACATCAACAATCCCTCTTAACTAGGAAGGTATTCTCTCTCTTCATAGTCATAAACACATCTGGTCAAGTCTTCATCACAAATTCATCATCACGGAGTCATAGATTCATCATCATATATGCTTCCATCATATTCTTATTATTGACCATCGATTGGTACTATCTGTCATTGTAATTTTCTAGAGAGCCAACCCTCTCTCGGCTGGGTGTAGGCCTAGTCCTCATACAAGTCTTCATCACATATTGAGAAAGACATATCGTAGGAATGGTTCAGGGCATTATTTACATTGCCACAAAAATAACCTACATCTCCTACCTTCATCTCACCATATCCAAATCTTCTCTTTTGACCTGCACAAAAAAAACAAGGAACAAAGCTTTAGATGCAGACCACCTACATTCTTTCACCATAGTAGTAAGCCAGGATAATTTTCATCATTAAGAAAACCCGCAACTCCTACTATGTGAGAATTTCCTTGGATCACACTTAGTGCATTACATCTCTACATGTCAACCTACGTTCTATCAGTAGAACCACCTTGGTGCACCTCTCATTCTTCATGACCTTATCATCTCAGTGCCTCGGTTGTACTCAACGCCACACATGATCGTTTCCTAGTTAACCAGTAGATCATTCTAGATCCCAAACTGAAGAAGCAACTTGAGGTGCTCTTCCTATTAGTGGCGCTACCTTCCCAGTACAAATCAACATAATCGTGTAGGTTAATCTTTTGATTCGCATCATATTTGAGCCCATAATACATTGTACCTTTTAGGTACCTCAAAACATGCTTTGCAATTATTAGTTGAACATGTCTCGGATTCGTTAGGAACTGGCTTAAGGTGTTCACTGCAAAGCATATGTCTAGTCTCGTATTCTTCAGATATATCAATGAGCCAATCATTTTACAATACAGCATGGCATCAACCAACTCAGATGAAGCATCACTCAGAAGCTTCAAGTTAGATGCCATAGGTGTGGCTATCGCCTTGCACTCCAACATTCTGAATCTCTTCAGAATCTCCACTGCATACTTCTCTTTCCCAACGAAGATTCCATCTGCACTCTGCCACACCCCCATACCTAAGAAGTAGTGCATCATACCTAGGTATTTTATATTGAACTATGTAGCGAGTCTCCTCCTTGCATCTATAATGAGTTCCTCTTTTCCTGTCAGAAACAAGTCATCGAAATATAGCAGGAGTATCCATGTCTTTCATATTCCAACTTGAAGTAGAGGTTGGAATTTGATTTACTCTTGGTAAATCCTAAGCTCATCAAGAAGTTGTCCATCCTTACATACCATGTCCTATGTGCTTGTTTCATTCCATACAAAGCCTTCTTCAATTTTCACACATGGTTATTCCTTTCATGTGTCTCGAATCCTAGTGGTTGTTCCACGTACACTTCCTCCTCGACTACACCATTCAAGAAAGTTTTCTTGACACAGGTGTATTTTATAGTTCATAATTGTTTCCAATCCAGGTATGGTTCTAATGGAAGTGTACCTTGCCACGGTTGAAAATGTCTCTTCATAGTCTATGCCTTCTTTTTGTGAGAATCCTCATGCTATGAACCTTGCCTTGTATTTCTCAATGTTTTCATCTACAACATTCTTGATTTTGTAGATCCACTTTGAAGTCACGACAGGCTTCTTATCTGGTCTTAGAAATATCTCCCATGAATCATTTTTTATGATCGACTGATATTCCTCAATTATAGCATCCTTCCATTCTTTCTTTTCTACAGCCTCTTCATAGGTGGAAGGTTCTCTATCAATGATGTCACATATAAAGGCCACATAGCTATTGTAGGGATTTTCCCTCTTTCTCTCTCTATGTATTCGTTCTGGAGCACCATACCTTTCAACTTCTCGTATGAGCTCCCATGCCCATGCCGGTTTCCTCTTGTGGGATTCCTTCTCAAGGAATGTCTCTACCAGCTCTTGTGGTTCTGTCATGCCATGATCTTCATGGTCTTCTGGAATTGCTTGTCCAATTTCCATTTCTTGGACTCTCGTCTCTTCAGGTTCCTCGACTTCCTGGATATGAAGTATGTTGATTCTTCATCAAAGGTTACATCTCTACTAATGTCATTCTTATTGAATCCTAGGAAGTATATTCGGTAGGCCTTTGATGTATCACTATATCCTACTAATATACCCTTCCTCCTAGAAGGATCAAGCTCGGTCCTTTTCTCCTTTGGGATATGTATGTACATCAAGAAACCAAATATTTTCAGATGGCTGACTTCTAGTTTCTCTCCTGAGAAATCCTCTTTAGGAGTTTTATTGTCAAGTACTCGATGAGGAGTACGGTTCTGTACATACACAGTTGTTATTGTTGCCTCTGCCCAAAGGTGCATAGGAAGATCATGGTCATGCAACATTTCTCTTTTTTCTTCCATGATAGTTCAATTCTTTCATTCTACAACCCCATTCTGCTGAGGATTGTATGGAGTGCTCAACTCTCTCTTAATTCCGGACTCTCTGCAGAGTGTTAGATTTTCTTAAGATATGAATCGTTTATCTAGGATCTTTATCTGAAAGAATAACAAGTACAAAAAAAATGCATAAGATACAAAAGATACACAAGACACAAATATTTTCATCGGGGAAACCATAAAGGAGAAAACCCCACAAACTTCTTTCAGAATAGTAAGATAATCAAAATCAGTAATAAGAAACATTTAGAAGCTATATTTATCTCCTCCTATGACTGTCTATCTCTCTCATGCACCTTAGAGAGTATGTAAGGTATTTATAAAAGAGGGAGAGTGCCTCCCTAATTATACCCTTTCAAGTCACTGAACAAATATAAGACTTGAGCGTGCATGTCATCTCGCATGGGGCCCACTCCTCCTAGAGAGACCACAATTACATATTGCATGATGTTACACTCGAGACTATTGCCCCAACTTACAACCGAGGTTGTACCTCAAGGTCTAGACACAATTTAGACATCTTGTAAAGGGGTAACACACATCCCCAATGGGGGTACAACAACATACAGTGATAATATACATCAAAATATCTTCTGAAGTTACAAATACATCAACACTCCCTCTTAACTAGGAAGGTATTCTCTCTATACACAGTCATCAACACATCTAGTTAGGTCTTCATCACATCATCATCATCAAGGAGTCATAGAGTCTTCATCATAGCTTCTTCCATCATCTTCTTATAATTTGATCATCATCCCATATTATCTGTCATCATAAGTTTCTACAGTGCCAACCCTTTTTCATGTTGGATGTAGGCCTAGCCTCCATGTAGGTCTTCATCATCTCTGCGAGCAAGCCATCAAGTAGGTACATCCCAGGACTTATTATATGCCTCTTTCAAAACCTACAGGATCTCCCAAGACTAATTATATGCCACTGCAAAACTTGAAGCATCATCCTAGGACTGATTACATGCCTTGCAAAACCTATGTACCCTACTGTTACCTTATCATCTTCAGATTATCTCGTCGTCACACGAAGCACAACCCAGATACACATAACACAACATTTACATACACCAGCATGGGAGGACAAACCTACCACCATCTGGGAAAGTCTTAGAATTTACATCAATGACCATGGGAGGAACAACCTACCACCATGTCAGAAAAGCTCCAACACTTACATCAATGACCATGGGAAGACCTAGCCTACCACCATGTCGGAAAGGCTCTAGCACTTACATCAATGACCATGGGAGGACCTAGCCTGTGACCATGTCGAAAAGGCTCCAACACTTACATTAATGACCATGGGAGGAACTAGCCTGCCACCATGTCGAAAAGGCTCCATCACTTACATCAACGACCATGGGAGGACCTAGCCTGTCACCATGTCGGGAAGGCTGCAGCACTTACATCAACAACCATGGGAGGACCTAGACTGCCACCATGTCGGAAAGGCTTTTGTGTATCTTTGTATTCCAAACTCATCACTTTCCCTTGGAAGGAACCTCGATATGAAGTACACCAAGCTTCTCTCTGAAGTACTCAAACTTTGCTATGGCCATTTCTAGCATAGAATGACATCAGGGCTGATTACGTCCAAGGATAACCTTCGATCTTCACCAAGATTGATTACATCCGAGGACAACCTACAGGACTAATTATGTCTTAGCAACCTACAAGCTTCGCCAAGATTTTATGCTCAAACAACCTATCTCACCGGCTATGCTAGAACTCATCACTCCCTCTTTCGAGAGATATCAATCTGGATCACATACTGGAGCTTCATTGTTCCTCTTTGCATCATACAAAAATGCAAGTCAGATCAATCAAATCAAATAGTAGCTTTCAAAAGAAACATACTACCTCACAAATAGTCGAGAAAGTGTCAACATATTTTTCCTCGGTTGTACTCAGCGCCATGCAATATTGCGTCCTACCAAACCAGTATCCCATATTGGATCTCAAACTGAAGAAGCAATCCAAGGTTCTCTTCTTCTTAATGGAACTACCAATCTGAATCAACATAACCATGTAGGTTAGTCTTCTGATTCATATCATACTTGATCCCGTACTCAATTTTACCCTTCAGGTACCTCACTGCATGCTTTGCAACCAGGCAAGCATGTCCCGAATCTATCAGGAACTAGTTTAGGTTGTTCACAGTAAAACATATGTCTAGTCTCATATCAGTGTCAGGCACATCAATGAAAAAATCATCTGACGATACATCGTGGCATCAACCATATCTAATGAAGAATCACACAAAATCTTCAAGTTTGAAGCCATAGGTGTGGCTATTTCCTTGCAGTCTAGTATTCTGTATTTCTTCAGAATCTTCAGTGCATACTTTTGCTTACCAAGGAATAGTCCAATATATCCCCTATGTAACGCAATGGGATTATTTAGTTACTATGTTCACAGAGGAAATAACAGTAAATGTGCTCAAAAGATCAATCGAGAAATATGTATCCCGAAGGGCTAGCTATAGCAGAGTGATTATGCTAGAGTTGCATCGTCTAGCTTCTCATTTTTTATAGCCTGGGCTTTTCATGGTGGATATCGGTGTGCAAACTATCTATTCTTATATTTTTAACAAACTCCCCTCTCTTCTATTTTTGGAGAGAGACATGATCAAAAATATCATTCGCATTCTTCCACACCTCCATGCCTAAGAAGAAGTGCATTATCCCTATCTCTTTCATCTTGAACTCTGTAGCAAGTATCCTTCTTGCATCTTTAAAGATTTCCTCTTTTTCTGTCAGGAACATTTCATCGACATATAACAGGAGGATCAATAGCCTTCTTCCTTCAACCTTGAAGTAAAGGTTGGAATCCACTTTACTCTCAGTAAATCCTAGAGCCGTCAGTAAGTTGTCCATCCTGTCATACCACATTGAGCCTCGGGATCTTCTGCAGTCACTCCCTCTTAAGCGGAACATCATTCTCCCTCTGCATTTCATACTCTATGTATTGAAACATTATGTAATGGAGTGATAAGTAGTTTCCTCTGCTACTAATATTCTATGTATCCATCTAGGGTCACTCGATACCAAGATCCTATATCTTGAACTTTGTTGAAAAGTTCTTCTCGCACCCATCTGTGAGCTTGTCATCCTCTATAGGCTTTCAACTTCAATCTTGTAGAAAAGGTTAAGATCTTCATCACTCTAGGTGATCTTCAAGCTCCTTATGTAACCGTATGTTCTATCTCATTGATGCCTTCTGAGCTTGTACAAGGACTTCTTTAATTTGCACACATGAGTCTGCCTGTCATGTGTCTCATCTCCCAGTGGCTGCTCTACGTATACTTCCTCCTTGACTACATCATTCAAGAATGTTCTATTGATGTCAGCTAATGTATCTCCCATCTCATACTTGTACGTATGGATATAATGGAAGTGTACCTTGTCACTGGTGCAAATGTCTCTTCGTAGTCTGTTCCTTCTTTCTATGAGAAGCCTTGTGCTACAAATCTTTCCTTGTATCCCATGATGCCGCCATCTACTACATGTTGGATCTTGTAGATCCATATGGAAGACACTATGGGCTCCCCTTCAGGTCTCAACACTGCATCCTAGACATCATTCTTCTTGAACTCGTACTCTTTGATCATAGTTTCCTTCCCTTTCTTCTTGGATACTTCTTCATAGTTCGAAGGCTCTATATCAATGATGTCGTTCAATAGTGTCACATAACTAGAGTGTGTATGAGGCCTCTTACTTTATTTGGAATTCCCGTCTTACTATTCTTCATCTTGGATTATTTCTTGTGCCCAAGGTGTTCTTCATCTCTCGAGGTGGATCTACCGTTCTCTTTATATTCTTATGAATCTCTTTCTTTTTCCATGGTGTCTTTGACCCGGGAAGCTTCAGGTTCCTCTTCTGAACTGTTGTTACTTGTTCTTTGGAATTATCTACAATTCAATTTCAGTTGCATGATTAGAAACATATCATAATTTCCAAAACATATTAATAGTGACAAATATATGTCACATATCCATGTGACTATTTTAGCCAATGCTACAACATTCATCCATATCATGTATACATGCAATAACTTCTAGATGCATTCTACACCAATGTTATTAAGAGTGTGTACTAATCGTAATATGCCAGCAAAGAGTTTTCAATCTAGATAATTAGTAATAGAATGTTGTACACCATCATTGACTTCTTACCCATTATGTGTGATTCAGTAGTATGAATGCAAAATACTCAAACATCAACTGAATATAAAAAAATGTATAACTAAACAAGATCATGAAATGAAAATTGAATACTTATCTTTATTTATTTCGTGGCTATACTCTTTCTTAAGCCTTCGGCTTCATGATCTTCTTCATTCATAACAGCATCATTTCTTATCCAAATGCTAAGATGGATAAGAGGTTCTTCAAGAATTGAGTCCTTCATATTCCTCATCACTAGGGATCTTCTTTGAATCATGAGAGCTTGATATTCATTTGGTCCCATATTCTCTTCTCTTATTATGAACCGATCTTCTTCTTGTGTGCACTCTTACCAGAGTATGTTGAAGGTAATCACTTCCTTCTCGGACACATTCCTCAAATAAATGAATCCCATGATCTTGGTAGGCCATTCAAGGTGGTTATAACAATCTCTTGTTCCTCATCAATTGCTTCGTCATAGAATCAAACACTTCCTTTTGGTGTCTTCAACGATGACACATGAGGGATGAGATGTTCTTTAATAGAATATGCAGTGATTCTCTTAGATCTAGCCTTAGCCTCATCTCCCTCTGTCTCTTAGAACTTCCTTACTGAAATACTGATCCAAGTCAATTTCTTCAAGGATCATGGAGGTCCTATACTTCCATACTCGGAAGTTGTCAACTTCACCAAGCTTGTCATCAAGTTGGGTGTGATTAGTCATTTTAAAATGAGAACCTTAAATGTAAATAGGAAAAATTTAGATCTTACCAATTTGAGGTGTCCGACCTGGTTCTGGAGCTGGCTGATCTAGGGCTTGTCAAAGAAACCCTAATTTTTCAAACTTCTAATTGGACAGAAATATTGGCCTCTTCAAGGCAGGCTGTCCAATGTAATTATTTTCTGAAAACAGTGGTGGGAAGCTCCCGGAACAGTAAGCCCTAGTTTTCCAATTTATTCTGCAGAAATGTCTAAAATTGATTATGTTGTATCTCTGAAGTTTCGAATCATTATAGACTAAAACTTCTCACTAAGATAACCTGATATGTCGTTTTTCCAACCCTATAGGTTAGAGCAGAAATGGATTCTCCAAGTGGGACTTATTCGTATTTTCCCAAGCTGACTATTTTGGGGATTGTTCAGCATAATGAACTTGTATGGATTGCCATGTGTTACTATTTCACATTATGAATCTGAAAATCATACCACCAAAACCAAAGTTCGTTCCCTACCTGCAACATCTTGCGAAACTTCGTTTGGAACTTCTTAGCCCGAGATATAGCAAATCTCCCTAGGTCACTTGTTTATGACTGTATTCTAGAGGAGGTTAGAACCTTGATTTGGAGGAACCATATCACCTGAAGTATAGAGAATCTAAGGCTGAAATGTTTACAAAATGTACAAGAATAATTTATGTTCGACCCATAAAAATTTTTGGCTTTTGAGCCTTCTCCAATCTCGCATTATAGTGAAATTTCTAGAATGACTAAATTTAGTCTTCTAGGGTTTTCAGGCATGAAGCCCTAATTTCCATTAGCTTCCATTGTAGTTGTATTTTGGTTGCATGGTGAAACTTCTCCGATTCAGAAAAATTTCTACCACCAATAAATGCACCCGAGTGAGGCAAGTTGGTGTAGCCCTCCTTTCTTGATGATTTGCAAAGAAAACACCTTCAACTAGGAAGCCCTAGTTCTTGCAGCTGCACAATTCCTTCTTTCAGAGAGGCTCTGATACCATGTTATATTTTCTTAAGATCTGATTAGATCATCTAGGATCTTTATATGAAATAATAACAAGTACAAAAAAATTGCATAATATACAAAAGATACACAAGACACAAATATTTTCATCGGGGAAACCATAAAGGAGAAAACCCTGCAAACTTTTTCAGAATAGTAAGATGATCAAAAGCAGTAATAAGAAATGTTCAACAACTATCTTTCTCTCCTCCTCTTACTGTCTATCTCTCTCATGCGCCTTAGAGAGTGTGTAAGGAGTGTATAAATGAGGGAGATCGCCTCCCTATGTATACCCTTTCAAGTCACTGACCAAATATAAGACTCAAGCCTACGTCATGTCATCTCACATGGGGCCCACTTCTCCTAGAGAGACTGCAATTACATATTACATGATGTTACACTGGGGACTATTGTCTCGACTTACAACGGAGGTTGTACCTCAAGGTCTAGACACAATTTAGACATTCCATAAAGGGGTAACACACATCCCCAATGGGGTTACAACAACATATAATGATAATATACATCAGAATATCTTCTGAATTACAAATACATCAACATAGAGTTCTTTGAATTCATTTGATGTGAATTCTCTGTCATTATCTAACCGTAGAATCTTGATATTTCTATCAATATGGTTGTTTACCAAGTCTTTATATTCCTTGAACTTACTGAAAACTTCACTTTTACCTTTCAATAAATGTATCCAAGTCTTACGTGAGAAATCACCTATAAAGGAAACATAGTACACATACCCGCTTAATGAGCTAGAAGACATGGGTCCACATACATCCGAGTGTACTATCTCCAGTATTCCTTTAGCCTTTCTCTCATTGTTGGGAAATGTATTCTTCGCATTCTTTCCTTGTGCACATCCTTTGTGAATTCCTTCATGCTTTTTCTGGATCTCTAGAAATCTTGAGACTTCTTTTCTTTCCATCAACAGTGCTCTGTAGTGCACATGTGCAATCCTTCTGTGCCATAGTTTTCTTGGTTCAATTGACTCATGAACCAATGCTTGTTTAGGCTGTGTGCTCTGTAGTGCACATGTGCAATCCTTCTGTGCCATAGTTTTCTTGGTTCAATTGACTCATGAACCAATGCTTGTTTAGGCTGTCATTTTAGCTTGTACAAGCCTCCGTCTTCTTATCCAATCACTGTTGCCTCCTCTATTGTCTTTCCTTTAGGCCACATTAGAACTTGTCCATCGACAAAAGAAACCCTAATTCCCTTTGCATCTAGTGCATAGATAGAGAGAATATTCTTCTTCAATCCTGGAACATATAGGACATCCCACACCTTTAAAGATTTCCTAGAGTCAAGCTTGTATGAAGCTTCTCCACTCCCTTTTATGGGGTATTGGTAATCATCCCCAACTTTCACCTTGTGAGGCGACTCATGTTCAGACATATTGACGAATGATCCCTTGTATCTCATCATGTTTTTAGAAGCTCCACTATCCATAAGCCAATCATTGCTTTCATGTGAGATAGTGCTAGTAAGTGTTGATATTAGCACATACTCTTCATCTGAATCATCCTTCTCCCGTATGAATCTTGTGTTTATTGGTTCATAATCTTCGGCAATATGAGCACGGTGTCTCCCTTTCCTGATGGGACAATCTCTTGCAAAATGTCCCTTTTCATAACAAGTGTAGCATCGAAACATTTGTAGTATTTCTCTTGGTATTCTTTGTTTTCTTGTTGTGATTAAGTTCTCCTTTTTCTCCTTACTCTTGAATTTCTTCCTGGTGTGAAGCATGAGAGATTGATCTTCAATTGCTCCCATATACTCTTCTCTTGTCATGAGTCGAGCTTCTTCTTGTGCACATTCTTCTTGGAGTCTACTGAAAGAGATCAGTTTTCTTATTGCACAAATCCCTTGAATGAATAAGCCCCATGATCTAGGGAGACCATTCAAGGTAGCCATTACAATTTATCCATCTTTGACATTCTCTTCAATTGCTTCAAGTTGTTCTTTGATTTGAGAAACCCTTGTGAAGTAAGATTGTATAGTCTTGGAGTTTTGTATCTTCACATTCTTCAGTTCCTCAAAGCCATCTTCCAGTTAATGTTCTTTCCTTCAAAAATCTATGTCAAAACATCATATACTTACTTCGGTGTCAAAGACATGGAGGATGAGGTGATCCTTAATATAATCTGCAATGATTATCTTGGCCTTAGCCATGCTTCTCTTATGAGCATCCTTATCCTCATCTCCCTCTGGTTCTGGAACTTCTCTAGTGATAAATTGATCCAAGTCATTTTCTTCAAGGATTAGAGAGATTATGTACTTCCATGCTCGGAAGTTATCATCCCCTCTAAGTTTTTCCTCAAGCTAAGTATGGTGATTCATATTTTTAAATGAGAACATCAAATGGAAATAAAAAAGATTTATATCTTACCGATTTGAGGTGTTCGACCTGGTTCCAGAGTTGGCTGACCTAGGATTTGCTAGAGAAACCCTAATTTTCCAAACTTGGAGTTTGGGAATTCTATTTGGACAAAAATATGCGCTTCCTTGAGGTGATTTTCTCAGCAAGGTCTCTTTCTGAAAACTGAGGTGGGAAGCCTCCGAAACTTGATGCCGCAATTCCTCCCAGCAACAATGACAGGGTCAAAAATGAAACTTCTTCAATCTTTAAATTGATTCCACCAAAAGATGCGCCCTACTAAGGCGTCTTATCCTATCTCTCTTTTCTTGATGATATGTGGAGAGAACACCTTGAACTAGGAAGCCCTAGTTTCCGCAACTGCACAGTGCCTTGTTTCCGAGAGGCTCAAATACCATGTTAGTTTTTCTTTAGATCTGATTAGTTTATCTAGGATATTTATCTGAAAGAATAACAAGTACAAAAATATGCATAAGATATTAAAGATACATGATACACAATGATTTTCACTTAGGAAGGAATAAAGGATAAAAACCCACAAACTTCCTCAGAATAGTAAGATGATCAAAAGTAGTAATAAGAAGTATTCAACAGCTATATATCTCTCCTCCTTTCTCTCTCTCTCTCTCATGCGAACTTGAGAGTGTGAGGTGTGTATAAATGAGGGAGAGCACCTCCCTATTTATACCCTTTCAAGTCACTGACAAAACATAAGACTGGGGACCACATGTCTTCCCTAACAAGGACGACTTCTCCCAGAGAGATTCCAAATACACATTACATGATGTTACACTGGGGACTATTTCCCCGGCTTACAACGGAGGTTGTACCTCAAGGTCTAGACACAATTAAGGCATCCTGCAAGGGGGTAAACACATCCCCAATGGGGTTACAACAACATACAATGATAATATACATCGGAATATCTTCTGAAGTTACAAATACATCAACATTATTTCCTATGTTCTCTTTTTTACTATCTTCAGAAATCAAACCTCTCATGTTCTCCATAACTACTACATTGGTCAATCGTATGTAGTCTTCTTCTGACATCACTTGATCTACTGAGAATGCATGCTTATTCTCATTAATTGAAATGAGTAAATATAAATTCATTACCTCGTCATCTCTTAGTGATCTGGTAGTTTCTTCTTTTGTTTCTATCACAAGGGTTCTTTGTTGTCTATTTTCCATGCCAATTTTTGAAATCTTAGATCTTTGTCTTAGTATGTTTCTCGTCTATTTTTCGAGAGCTTGCAATTTCTTCTTGTATTTTCCTTTTGCACTTTATTCTACTCATCCAATATATCTTGGTGGATCCCTTTCTTCTATCTTGGTAACAACTTCTTGGGTCAAATCATTACCATCTTTAATACCTGTAGACATATATGCACACAAAATTTCAGTTTCAAAAACTATGAGACTCTTTGTCTCCTTAGATTCTTCTGGCGTCATCTCCTTATGTTGGTATGAATTTCCCAACCAGTCCATTAATATTTCAGCAATTTTCTCATCAACATCTTTATCCTCCCTAATGAGAGATCCTTGTTCAGGTTCATAAATGCTCACATTCATCTTGGCTGACTTGATCTCTTCATTCTCGTGCTGAATATTCAACCCATGTTTGAGTTTTAACTACAACTTCTGCCATTTAACCTTTTCTTCTTTAATTTCCAACCATATCTTCGGTCTTCTTCAATTTCATCTAATAGCATTGTCACTATGCTAAGTTCTTTCTTTAACTCAACTATTTCCCTCTCAAACTCCTCTTGCCTCATCTACCTTCCCCTTCCATTTTCCTTGGCACTCTCATTCCTTTTGTTGTGGCTTCTCTTTAAATATTCATCATGACTCTTAATAGTCATATTTTCTTCCTATTGAGGACTCTGTTTGTCCACTTGTGAGTCCCATCTCTGTAACAAGTTGACAACTTGTCACCATTACCAAGTCACCCTCTTGGTATCTTCTTGTCTCTCTGTAGTAGAACCTCTTTTGAGCGCACCTTCTCTTCAGCTGCAAACATTGTTTGGGTTTCTCACTTCAACTGCTCATGTTCACCTCTTCGCTTAAGAATTTATGTTGTTCCTTTTCTCTCAACAATTTATCCCGCTATACTCTGCCACCAAATTCAATCTTTCACTTGGAAGCCTCTACTTGCTTCCTCTATCACTGCTTCAAGTTGTGATCTTCTGTAAGCTCTCAATAGTCCTGTTTCTTCAAGAACTTTTAAGTTCTTTGCTTCCAATCTCTGGCAGTTTCCTTCTTCTACCAAATCCTCAAGGTAACTTCAAAACAATTTGGCCTAGCTCTATTCCTTGGATGGAATTCTCTCACTTTGTCTGCAAATTCCTTTCTTTAGAACTCCCATAATATCTCTACATGTATCCTCTTCGATTGTGCATCCAATCTCCAAATTGGTCTTTATTACTTACTGCATGAGAATATATGCCAAACATTTCCTCAAATATGGATAAAGGAAATCAACTTAAAATGTCAATACAACCTCCCAACATTCATGTATGTTGTGTCTTTGATCCTCATATCTTGCTTTGAATTTACGATTTTAATACCAAGTATTCAAGGATACTTAATTTCATTTGTAGGTTCATATGATATTCCATGGTAATCTCCACTCCCATTTCATGATTACATTTGTTTCACGATTTCATACTTCTAAAATCAAACCTTGACACTAAATAATTAAGAATTTGAACTTTAATTTCATTAGAAATATGTTTACAGGAACTCTAACAACGTGTAGCTTCAAAATCTAACAGGAAATATATAAAGATCCAAGGCAGAAATAACCCCAATCTCTTGAACCTATTTAATTTTCAACTTCAATGCTTCAAGTGATCTACCTCCATCAATCCTTTGATCCAAACCAAAATTTTCCAATATATCTTCAATCAAAATAATTTGGTTTAACTTGCATCTATCTTGGTCTAGATACACTTGTGAACATTAAATCACAAAATTCAATATTGTAGTTCAACTCAAGAAATGAACCACCAAAACCTCCATTCTTCAATCGTTTGAAACATAGCTACTCCAACACAGAATCAAGTAGTGAATTACTCTCTCTTCAACGCAACTTCAATAGCGACTTCCTTCAATCTTCCTACTAAACTTCAAGGAGCGTTACTGTGGTCTCATACCAAAAATTATGCAAGGTACAAGGGATACACCAGTTTCCAACAAATCGGTTCAGTCTTTGACGTGACAATAAACATTCCACCTTTCTATCAACAACGGATATGATACCCTCAACCTCTATCAAGCGTGGCTAAATAAGCCAATTTCATAATAGGAAAAGAATTACAGGAGTCTTCAGATCCTGTAGTACTGTAGAGGCACTCATTTTTTTACTTTCCACTTGTAAGCTTCTCAAAGCGCGTTTGGTTCTTCCTTATGGGCGTTATATTAAGCTTACAATGTTTGGCTATGATTTAACTAGAGCCTAACCTCTTCCTTTTTGTGAGGAGAAGAAATCAATACCAAAATAACAACTTTTCCTGAAGCAGTGAATTCATTTAAACAAAGGAAACGTTACCATGATTAACAAGCGGTTGCTCTTCACTCCAATTTAGAAAACACACACTCAAAAGCATCCAAATTCATATGTTCACCCAAAATTTCAGAAGTAACAAAACTTTGTGTGTTCTTCATTTCCATTCATAAGATATGCATATATAGGTGACAAAATCCATGTGTTCCACCAATTAACATGCTCTACATTTTAGTTCAATACTCAGGTGGAAAGGAGATTAAACCTACAAAACTTGTGTAGCCAAATGTACATAAACGTGCAACGATTTGGTTCTCAAAATCCAACTTGAGGTTTCAAGAGTCCAACGGTATCCATTCATATAGTTTCAAAAAAAAAAAGTTAATCTTACTCGTTGTCTTTTTTTTTTACACATAAATATTTCATTTACAAATATTCAAGGCCACAAGGAAAGGATCTATGAACCACTTTATTTTCCCCATAAAATGTTAGATTTTCTTAAGATCTAATTAGATTATCTAAGATCTTTATCTGAAAGAATAACAAGTACAACAAAATGCATAAAATGTAAAATATGCACAAGACACAAAGATTTTCATCGGGGAAACCATAAAGGAGAAAACTGCGCAAACTTCTTCAAAATAGTAAGATGATCAAAAGCAGTAATAAGGAATATTCAGCAGCTATATTTCTCTCCTCCTATGTCTGTCTCTCTCTCTCATGCGCCTTAGAGAGTGTATGAGGTGTGTATAAATGAGGGAGAGCGCCTCCCTATTTATACCCTTTCAAGTCACTGACCAAATATAAGACTCGAGTCTACATATCATCTCACATGGGGCCCAATTCTCCTAGAGAGACCACAATTACATATTACATGATGTTACACTATGGACTGTTGCCCCAACTTACAACGGAGGTTGTACCTCAAGGTCTAGACACAATTTAGACATCCCGTAAAAGGGTAACACACATCCCCAATGGGGGTACAACAAAATGCAATGATAATATACATCAGAATATCTTCTGAAGTTACAAAGACATCAACACTCCCTCTTAACTAGGAAGGTATTCTCTCTCTACACAGTCATGAATGCATCTGGTCAGACCTCTTCATCGCATCATCATCATCACGGAGTCATAGAGTCTTCGTCATAGGTGCTTCCATCATCTTCTTATAATTTGATCATTGTCCCATACTATCTTTCATCAAAAGTTTCTACAGTGCCAGCCCATTTTCATGCTGGAGGTAGGCCTAGTCCTCTGCTAGGTCTTCATCTACAGTGTCAGTCCTTTTTCATGCTAGATGTAGGCCTATCCCTCTGCCAGGTCTTCATCATCTCTGTGAGCAAGCCATCAAGTAGGTACATCTCAGGATTTAATATATGCCTCTTGCAAAACCTGGAGGATCTCCCAGGACTGATTATATCCTACTGCAAAACTTGAAGGAGCATCCCAGGACTGATTACATGACTTGCAACACATGTGTACCCTACTATTACCTCATCATCTTCATATCATCTCATCGTCACATGGAGCACAGCCCAGATACACATAACACAACACTTACATTCACCGACATGGTAGGACACACCTACTACCATCCAAGAAAAGGCTTCATCACTTACATCTATCGGCATGGTAGGACACACCTACTGCCATCCAAGGAAAGGCTCTACACTTACATCCACCGGCATGGTAGGACACACCTACTACCATCCAAGGAAAGGCTCTGCACTTACATCTGACCATTGGAGGCCCAACCTACCACCATGTCAGAAAGGTTCATGTGTATCTGCATCTTCCAGACTCATCACTTCCCTTTGGAGGGAACCTCGATCTAAAGAACACCAAGCTTCTCTCTGAAGTACTCGAATTTCACTCTAGCCATTTCTACCATAGAATCACATCAAAGCTGATTACGTCCAAGGAGAACCTGTGAGCTTCGTCGGGACTGATTACATCCGAGGACAACCTACATGACTGATTACATCTGAGCAACCTACGAGCTTCGTCAGGATTTTATACTCAGACAACCTGTCTCACCGACTATGCTAGAACTGATGACTCCCTCTTTCGAGAGATCTCTATCTGGATCACATACTGGAGCTTCACTGCTCCTCTCTGCATCATACAAAAAATGCAAGTCAAATCAATCAAATCAAATAGTAGCTTTCAAAAGAAACATACTACCTCACAAATAGACGAGAAAGTGGCAACATAATTTTCCTTAACTGTACTCAGTTGTACTCAGTTCCATGCAGGACTTCATCCTGCCAAACTAGTAGCCCATACTGGATCTCAAACTGGAGAAGCAACCCAAGGTGCTCTTCTTCTCAGTGGCACTACCAATCCGAATCAACATAACCATGCAGGTTAGTCTTCTGATTCGTATCATACTTGAGCCCATACTCAACTGTACCCTTCAGGTACCTCACTGCATGCTTTGCAACCGGGTGAGCATGTCTCGGGTTAATTAGGCACTGACTTAGATCATTCACAACAAAGCATGTGTCTGGTCTTGTATTCGTTAGGCACATGAATGAACAAATCATCTAACAATACATCGTGGCATCAACTATCTTTGATGAAGCATCACTCAATAGATTCAGGTTCCATGCCATATGTGTGGCCATGGCCTTGAAATCCATCATCTCGAACCTCTTTAGGATCTCCACTGCATACTTCCCTTGTCCAAGGGAGATTCCATCCGCACTCTACCACACCTCCATGCCTAGAAAGTAGTGCATCATACCCAATTCCTTCACCTCAAACTTGGCAGCAAGTCTCCTTCTTGCATATTTAATGAGTTCCTCTTTTCCTGTCAGGAACAGGTCATCGACATATAACAGGAACATCATTGGTCTTCCATCTTCAACCTTGAATCCGCTTTACTCCCAGTAAAGCCTAGAGCCATCAGTAAGTTGTCCATCTTGTCGTACCATGTCGAACCTCAGGATCTTCTGCAGTTACTCCCTCTGAAGCAGAGCATCATTCCCCCTTTTCCTTTCATACTCTATGTATTGAAAATTTTGTAATGGAGTGACAAGTAGTTTCCTCTGCTACTAATATTCTATGTATCCATCTAGGGTCACTAGATACCAAGATCCTCTATCTTGAACTTTGTTAAAAAGTTCTTCTCGCACCCATCTGTGAGCTTGTTATCCTATATAGGATTTCATCATCAACCTTATAGCAAAGGTTAAGATCTTCATCACTCTAGGTGATCTTCAAGCTCTTTATGTAACTGTATGTTCTATCCCATGGGTGTCTTCTAAGCTCGTAAAATGCCTTCTTTAATTTGCACACATGAGTCTTCCTATCATGTGTCTCATCTCCCAGTGGTTTCTCTATGTATACTTGACTCGTCACTAGTGCAAATGTCTCTTTGTAGTCTATGCCTTCTTTCTGTGAGAAGCCTTGTGCTAGGAATCTTGCATTGTAACCTACAAGTCAAGTTTAGTTGTATGATTAGAAACATATCATAATTTCCAAAAACATATTAATAGTGACAAATATATGTCACATAGCCATGCGACTATTTTATCCAATGCTACAACATTCATCCATATCATATATACATACAATAACTTCTAGAAGCATTCTACCCTAATGTTATTAAGAGTGTGTACTACTCCTAAGATGCCAACAAAGAGGTTTCAATCTAGATAAGTAGTAATGGAATGTAGTACAACATCATTGACTTCTTACCCATCATGTGCAATTCAGTATTATAAACACAAATACTCAAACATGCATAACACATCAACTGAATATAAACACATGCATAACCAAACACTATCATGAAATGACAATTGAATACTTATCTTTATTTGTTTCGTGGGTAGACTCCTTCTTCAGCCTTCAGTTTCATCATCTTCTTGATTCACAACAACATCATTTCTTATCCAAATGCTAAGATGGATAAGAGGTTCTTCAAGAATTGAGTCCTTCATATTCTTCATCGCTTGAGGGATCTTCTTTGAATCATGAGAGCTTGTTCTTCAGTTGCTCCCATATTCTCTTCTCTTATTATGAGTCGAGCTTCTTCTTGTGTGCAATCTTCCTATAGTCTTCTGAAGGTAATCAGTTCCTTCTGGCACACATTTCTTGAATGAATGAATCCCATGATCTTGGGAGGCCATTCAAGGTGGTTATAACAATATCTTATTCTTCTTCGATTGCTTCGTCATAGCATCGAACACTTCTTTTTGCCGTCTTCAAAGATGACACATAAGGGATGTGATGATCTTTAATAGAATCTGCAATGATTCTCTTAGCTCTAGCCTTAGCCTCATCTCCCTCTGGCTCTTAGAACTTCCTTACTGAAATACTGATCTAAGTCAATTTCTTCAAGGATCACGAGGGTCCTATACTTCAATACTCGGAAGTTGTCATCTTCACCAAGCTTGTCATCAAGCTGGTGTGATTAGTCATTTTGAAATGAGAACCTCAAATGTAAATAGCAAAAAATTAGATCTTACCGATTTGAGGTGTCCGTCCTGATTCTGGAGCTGGATGATCTAGGGTTTATCAGAGAAACTCTAATTTTCAAAACTTGGAATTTCAAACTTATGATTGGATAGAAAGATGGGCCTTTTCAAAGCAAGCTGTCCAATGTACTTATTTTATGAAAACAATGGAGGGAAGCTCCCAGAACAGGAAGCCCTAGTTTTCCAATTTCTTCTTCAGAAATGACTAATATTGATTCTATTGTATGTCCGAAGTTTCAGATCCTTAAAGTCTGAAACTTCTCACTGTGATATCCTGATAAGTCTTGTTTCGAAGCCCACAGGTTAGAGTAGAAATGGATTCTCCAAGTGGGACTTATGCTGAGTTTCCCAAGGTGGTTGTTTTGGGGGCTGTTCAGCATAGCGAATTTGTATGGACTTCCACGTGTCACTGTTTCACATTCTGGGTCTAAAAAACGTACCACAAAAACTACAGTTTGTTCCCTACCTAGAACATCTTGTTAAATTTTGTTTGACCTTCCTAGCCTGACATATAGAAAATCTCCCTAGGTCACCTGTTTATGACTATATTCTGGAGGAGGGCGAAACCCTGATTTGGAGGAACCATAACTCCTGAAGTATAGTGAATATGATGCTAAAAATTTTACACAGTGTACAGCACGAATTTAGCTTCGTACTGTAAAATTTTCGACTTCTGATCCTTCTGCAATCTTGCGTTATAGCAAAAGTTCTAGAATGACTAAATTTAGTATTCTAGGGTTTTCATGCATGAAACCCTAATTTCCATTAGCTGCCATTGTAGTTGTATTTTGGCTGCACAGTGAAACTTCTCTGATTCAGATATTGATACCACCAACAGATGCGCCCTAGTGAGGAAAGTTAGCCTAGCCCTCCTTGCTTGATGATCTGTGGAGAGAACACCTTCAACTAGGAAGCCCTAGTTCCCGCCGCTGCACAGTGCCTTTTTTCAGAGAGGCTCTGATACCATGTTAGATTTTCTTAAGATCTGATTAGATTATCTAGGATCTTTATCTGAAAGAATAACAAGTACAACAAAATGCATAAAATGTAAAAGATGCACAAGACACAAATATTTTCATCGGGAAAACCATAAAGGAGAAAACCCCGCAAACTTTTTTCAGAATAGTAAGATGATCAAAAATAGTAATAAGAAATATTCAGTAGCTATCTTTCTCTCCTTCTATGACTGTCTCTCTCTCTCATGTGCCTTAGAGAGTGTATGAGGTGTGTATAAATGAGGGAGAGCGCCTCCCTATTTATACCCTTTCAAGTCACTGACTAAATATAAGACTCAAGCCTACATGTCATCTCACATGGGGCCCACTTATCCTAAAGAGACCACAAATACATATTACATGATATTACACTGGGGACTATTGCCCCGACTTACAACGGAGGTTGTACCTCAAGGTCTAGACACAATTTAGACATCCCGTAAAGGGGTAACACACATCCCCAATGGGGGTACAACAACATACAATGATAATATACATCAGAATATCTTCCGAAGTTACAAATACATCAACATAAAAGAATTCTCTCCACTGAATGGTCTAAAACTTATTTAAACTACAAAAATTACATATAAATTCCAGTATAATGCACAGGCACAAGCAACTCATTATTTCTCTCAAACATAGATATTCTTCCTCACTATTGCTCAAAACAATATATTCTCAAAATAAAGGTAAATGAACATTTTAACTATTAATCAAATTTAAGAATACAAAGCCATTATCCTGATATGCAATATAGGCACGCAACCCCGGTCTCTACTCCTATCCTACCACTCGATCTCCCCTCGTTTTTTGACGCCCTACATGATTACAATATGTAGAAAATATCAATACTTCCAATTCAAGAAACAGTTACCTACAGTTACTATAACTAATTCCTAAAGATAGAAATTCAATCTTAACCTTACAAGATCTCTCAAACTCTTTCGAGTGCTTTCACCAAACATCGTTTTAGTTACATAACTCATCACCCTATTTAATACTACTTAGTCTTAACAACTAATGACTTAAACTAATACTTCACTAACTTCTAAAAACTTGTAAGCTATAGAATATTTACAATCAGTTCACAAATGAATCCCCTTCTTTGAACTAATATCAAGACCCTAATGGTTTGACCATCCATACAAATTTTAAATGAGTGAAGATGCTCCTACATCAGACTCCCACAATAACTCCTGGATCCCAGACTTTATATTGCAACTGTTGTTGATCACCAGCATGGATGTTTTATTCTTCTATTGTTTCCTTTGATATGTCGGGTTTCCATACTTGGTTTCGCAATCCTCCACTTACGTTTCCTTCATAGTCCTTCACAATCAATTTTATACTACTGTTGATTTCCTTCTTCTTCTTTTTGTACCGCCCTTTGGGTATCCTTTTCATCAATTCCCATAACTCATCAATCTCAATGTTCATCTTTGTTCTTCACTGGTACAAACTCTTGTCTCTGTTCTTTTGCTTGAAATTACTTCCCAATTGTAACTGAATTTCTTTTTGTGTAGGGATGTTATGATCTGTATCCCACTCTGCTTCAACATACACTTTTTCATGAGTTCTTAAGACATCATAAGCTCTTCTCCACTGTTGCTTTACAATAGATTGGATGTTTCCTTCTTCTGAGTTCTCACATTTGATTTCTCTTATCTCAACAATGTTATGTGGCATGAGATCTTCTTTCTTTCCAACTTCCTTACATTTATTTTTCAGTTGTTGATTATGCTTTCCTACTTCTCCATCGTCATTGGCCTTTCAAACATTTTTTCTCTCAACGGCCTCTTATTGTCCATGGAATATAATTGCAACTCTAGAAAATAACTTATCTCCTATCTCGTTGATTACAAATTTATATTCTTCATCATCTTTTATGCCTACAAACACTTGATTAGTTTGAAAACTAAAAACCTCCTCTATTTGCTCAGATACTTTGAGCATATCTTTTCCTCCATGTATTCCAGAACATTTTTTAAGACTGTTTGTATTCTCTTCCTATTCCATCTGATATTCATATTGAAATTATTCTCCATTAAGTAGCACATCTATGAGCGTCTTCTGCTGCAATAATTGAAATCCGTCGTCATTGATAGATATTCCTCATCGTACTTGACTTTGAGATTTTCATTCATCTTTATGACAGTTAAAGATGATTTTCTATTCTCTCTTTCCTCATAATGTTCTTGAGATGGTTCTTGTAAAACACATGTTTCTTCCCCATTTTCTTCACATGCTTGTAGAGTTTCAACTTGAACTTCTTGTTCTTCTTCAATCTGCTGATTGGTTTGTGCTAGACAATCCTCTCGAAATTCAAACTCTTCATTAAATTTCATACGCACTATTTCTAAGTGCTTTCCTTCTATTACAACAATATTGCCGTTCTTCATTCCATATGCTAGAATATTCTTTCCTATGTTTTCTTTTTTACTATATTCAGAAATCAAATTTGTCATGCTCTCCATAAATACTACATTGGTCAATCATATGTAGTCTTCTTCTGACATCACTTGATCTGCTGCTAGTGCATGTTTATGCTCATTAATTGAAATCGGTAAAGATAATCTCATTACCTCATCATCTCTTAGCGATCCAGTGGTGTCTTCTTTTGTTTCTGTCACAAGGATGCTTTGTTGTCTATTTTCCAAGCCATTTTTTGAAATCTCAAATATTTGTCTAAGTATGTTTCCCATCTCTCTTTTCAGAGATTGAAATTTCTTCTTGTATTTTCCTTCTACACTTTTTTCTACTTGTCCAAGAACTCTTGGTCGATCCCTTTATTTCGTCTTGGTAACAAATTCTTGGGTCAAATCTTTACCATCTTCAGTACCTATAGACATATATGCACACAAAGTTTTAGTTTCAAAAACATGAGACTCTTTTGTCTCCTTATATGCTTCTAAAATCATCTCCTTATGTTTGTATGAATTTCCCAACCAGTCCATGAATCTTTCAGCAAACTTATCATCAACATCTTCATCCTCCCCAAGGATTGATCCTTGTTCAGGTTCACAAATGCTCACATTCATCTTGGTTTCCTTTATCGTTTCATTCATCTACTGAATATTCAACACATATTTGAGCTTTACCTGCAACTTCTACCATTTAACCTTTTTCTTCTTTAATATCCATCCATACCTTTGGTCTTCTTCAAGTTCATCTAACAACATCATCACTACTTTGAGTTCTTTCTTTAACTAAACTATTTCCCTGACAAACTCCTCTTGACTCATCTTCCTTCCCCTACCATTTTCCTCGGCACTCTCATTCCTTTTGTTGTGGCTTCTCTTTCACTCTTCATCATGACTTTCAATAGTCATCTTCTCTTCCATTTGTTGACTCTCTTTGTCCACTTGTGAGCTGCAACAAGCCTTTCCCATCTCTATAACAAGTTGACAACTTGTCACCAATACCAATCCACCCTCTTGGTATCTTCTTGGCTCTCTGTAGTAGAACCACTTTTGAGTACACCTGCTCTTCAGCTTCCAAAGTTGTTTGGATTTTGCACTTCAACCGCTCACTTAAGAATTTATGTTGTTCCTTTTCTCTCAACAATTTATCCTGCTATTCTCTGCCACGAGATTCACTCTTTCACTTGGAAGCCTCTACTTGCTTCCTCTAACCCTAATTCAAGTCATGATATTATGTCAGCTCTCAATAGTCCTGCTTCTTTAATAACTTTCAAATTCTTTACAACCAATCTCTGGCAATTATCTTCTACTACCAAATCCTCAATGGCACTTCAAAACAATTTGGCCCAGCTAAATTCCTTAGCAGGAATGATCTCACTTTGTCTGCAAATTCCTTGCTTTAGAAATGCCGTAATATCTATGCATGTATCCTCTTCGACTGTGCAACCAATCTCCAAATTGGTCTTTATTACTTACTGCATTCGAACATATGCTAAAAACTTCCTCGACTTTGGCTGAAGGAAATCAACTTAAAATGTCAATATAACCCACCAATATTCATGTATGTTGTGTGTTGGATCCTCTGATCTTGCTCTGAATTTACGATTTTAACACCAAGTATTCAAGGATACTTAGATTCATTTGCAGTTTCATATGATATTCCATGATAATCTCCACTCCCATTTCATGAATACATTTGCTTCACGATTTCATAATTCTAAAATTAAACCTTGACACTTCACGGACCTATTCAATTTGAAACTTCAATGGTTTAAGTGCTCTGCCTCCATCAATCCTTTGATCCCAAACCAAAATCTTCCAATATATCTTCAATCAAAAGCATTTGGTTTAAATCGCAAATATCTTGGTCTGGATACACTTGGGAACATTCAATTGCAGAAACCAATGTTGTAGTTCAACTCTAGAATTAAACCATCAAACCCTCCATTCTTCAATCATTTGATACACAACTACTCTAACACAAAATCAAGCAGGGAATTGCTGTCTCTTCAACGCAACTTCAATAGAGACTTCATTCAATCTTCATACTAAACTTTCTAGGAGCGTTACTGCAATCTGATACCAAAAATGACGCAGGATAAAGGGGATACACCAGTTTCCTACAAACCGGTTCAGTCTTCGACGCGACAACCAACATTCCACCTGACTGTCAATATATACGATACCCTCAACCTCTACCAAGCATGGATAAATAAGCCAATTTAAAAATAGAAAAAGAATTACAGGAATCTTCAGACCCTGTAGTACTGCAAAGGCATTTTTTTTTACTTCCCACTTGTAATCTTCCCAAAACGTGTTTGGTTCTTCCCTGGGAGTGTTACATTAATCTTAAGACGTCTGACTATGATTTAAATAGAGCCCGAGCTCTTTTTTCGTGTGAGAAAAAGATATCAATACCAAAATAGTGATATTTCCTGAAGCAGTAATTTCATTTAAACAAAGGGAACGCTACCAGGATTATCAAGGGCTTGCTCTTCACTCCAATTTGGAAACACACAATCATAAGCATCCAAATTCGTATGTTCACCCAAAACTTCAGAAGAAACAAAGTTTTGTGTGTTCTTCATTTCCAGCTAAAGGATATCCATTTACATGTTCCCAAACCTTTGCATTCCATCAATTGACACGCTTTGTGTTTTAGTTCAACGCTCAGGTGGAAAGGAGATTAAACCCACAAAACTTGTGTAGTCAAATGTACATAAGCACAGTGATTCGGTTCTCAAAATCCAACTTGAGGTTCAAGAGTCCAACGGTGTCCATCCATATAGTTTCAACCAGAAAAGTTCATGTTATTTGTTGTCTTTTTTCTTTACACGAAAATATTTCATTTACAAAATTCGTCTTTTTTCTTTACACGAAAATATTTCATTTACAAAATTCAGGGGCACAAGGAAAGGATCTTTGAACATCTGTGTTTTCCCCATAAAAGTCTTCTTTATATTTAATGGTCCAAAACTTTTTTCAACTACAAAAATTACATATAAATTTCAAATATAATGCATAGGCACAGGAAACTCATTATTTCTCTCAAACAAAGATATTCTTCCTCATTATTGCCTAGAACAATATATTCTCAAAGTAAAGGTAAATTAACATTTTAACTATCAATCAACTTTAAGAATAAAAATCCCTTATATTGATATGCAATATGGGGATGCATCCCTAGTTTCTACTTCTATCCTACCACTCGATCTCCCATCCTTTTTTTGATGCCCTCCAGGCTTACAATATGTACAAAACATTAATACTTCCAATTCAAGAAACATTTACCTTCAGTTACTATAACTAATCCCTAAAGATAGAAATTCAATCTTAACCTAAAAAAATATCTCAAACTCTTTTGAGTACTTTTGCCAAACATGGTTTTAGTTACATAACTCATCACCCTATTTAATACTACTTAATCTTAGCAACCAATAGTTTCAACTAATACTTCACTAACTTTTAGAAACTTGTAGGCTATAAGATATGTACAATCAGTTCACAAATGAATCCCCTTCTTTGGACTAATATCAAGACCCTAATGGTTTGATCATCAATACAACTTTTAAATGAGTAACGATGCTCCTCCATCATCATACCATGCCGTGGGGGATTATTTCAAAACATACAAAAATTTCTTGAATCAACACACAAGGCTACCATCCTTTTCAAAATGGGGGATTGCTCCATGTAATTTTTTTTAACTGAGATCACCATGTAGAAAATCATTTTTGACATTCATCTAATGTACCTCCCATCCAAAGTGAGAAACAAGTGAAAGAATCAATTGAAGAAAGTTCATATTTGAAACTAATGCAAATGTCAAGTGTAATCGATGCCTTCATGCTAAGAAAATCCCTTAGCCATCAACAAGCTTATGTCTTTCAACATTACCTTTAATTGTGAATTTTGTCTTCTAGACCCATTGACATTTCACAACATTCTTTGCTTACAGTCGGGGAACTAAATCCCACCTGTCATTCTTCATTAAGAAATGATACTCATCAACCATAACATTCTCTCATTTAGGTTGCCATGCGCATCTACATTTGAAAAAATCTTCCATATTGTAGTTTACTTCTCAGTTCCTAAAGTCATTAATGTTTCTTGCATCAACTACAACATCTTCAATTGTCTTGGAAATCCACTTGGGAAGACAAACTCCAATTATTGAAGGAGTTCTCGTACCAAGATTATCATTTCTAGACTTAACAAGGTCATGAAACAAGTAGTCGATTTGGATCTAGAAGATTGACTATCCATGAAGCAAAACAAAGAAGTTGATTATCCAGTTGATAACATTGTGGGGTAGTTAGGTGATCCATAATTCCCAAGAATTCCCAATGGATCAATGCTCGGCAATCTAGAAGAAGAATTTAGCATAGTAATACCTAAGGATTTCTCATCAAAGACATCTCTTTCGCAGATAATCTCATGTTTAAGAGGGTCAAACAAGTTATGTTTTCAACTCTCAAAGTAACCCATCATAATACAAACATAACTCTTCACATCTAATATCTTCTTTTTTCAGCCACTTTCTTCATTTTGTCATGGAAATAAGGCTTTTCTATACATAAATGAAGTACAACCAACATTCAAATGAATTACAACTCACACTCAATAAATGGTTACAACAACATCATCATCCCTAAAAGTTGAGATGAGCATTAAGGATTATATCTTTTCTTTTTTCAACCATTTTTTTTCATTTTTTTCTTCAAAATATAGCCTTCCTACACATAAATGAAGTAGAACCAACATTTAAGTGAATTACAACCCACACTCAATAAAGGGTTACAACAACATCGTCTTCCCTCAAAGTCGAGATGAGCATTGAGGATTGTATCTCATTGCAATGATTTTTAAAGCGATGAATTTATAACATCTCATTGTAATAATGTTTGAAGTGATGAATTTATAGCCATAAAGTGAAAAGATGGAGATTTATAAAGTGATGAATTTATAGCCATGGAGTGAAAAGTTCGAGAGGTTGAGAAGACATAGAATTGTTAGTTATGTACAACCATGCGTTTAAAAGAGAAAAAGAAATATTGAAGGATGGAGTAAGGGGAATGGGTTAAAAGTAGTTAACGTACATCACTTTATGAAGTTCGATCATAAAAGTTATCACTGACTTCAACTTTAGTGTGTAAATTCAATGACGAATTTAGCAAAAAAATTATCTCCTGGATTCCGACGGATTGCGAGCGTTTTCATTAGTGCTTATGCTGCTTCAAAAGTATTAATTTCAAAAGTTGGTGAAAAATATTAATTTCAAAAGTGATTTTTTTAATGTTATAATTTTCAACAATTCTACAAATATATATATATACTCTGGGACCAACTTATTCCCATAAATTTGGGGTAGTTGATAAATCAAGATAGTCAACCAAAACTTTAACTTTAAAGAGCAAAATTTTTATTGAAGGATGGAGTAAGGGGAATGGGTTAAAAGTAGTTAACGTATATCACTTTATGAAGTTTGATCATAAAAGCTATCATTGACTTCAACTTTAGTGTGTAAATTCAATGACGATTTTAGCAAAAAATTATCTGTTGGATTCAGACGGATTGCGAGCGTTTTCGTTAACGCTTATGCTACTTCAAAATTGAATGCAAGAAGAATGGGATAAAAGTGTTTAACCTCTCTTACTTAACTTTATCCATTTTTTAAAATTATTATTGATTAAAAATATATATTTCAAAATGTAAAAATTCAAAATAAAATAAAATCATTATATTTAAATTAATTGCTTTTTATAATATTTAAAAATATAAAATATAAAAAATACAAATCTTAAATATTTCAGTTTATTAAAATATATTTATATAAAAAAACTCATAATCATAATGAATTTTTTGCAAATATATAAAGTAATAATAATAATTTGAATATAGTTTTAAATACTCTGAAAATCAAATGAAAAGGGTTAATGGAGTCCATCTCATTTCTTTTTGCTTTTACTTTACAATGTTCTGTTTACATATTGTATTCTAAAAATGTTTTTTAATTAGTAAATATTTTTAAAATTTATTATTTTTACATATTTTATTATACAAATACTTCTTAGATTTAAATTTATATAAATTAAATTTATTATTTTTACCTATTTTATTATACAAATATGTTTTAAATTTAAATTTATATAAATTCAAACTGTTTGATAATATAAATATGAATATGTTTACGTAAAAATATATATAATTTAAGAAATGTGATTCATAACAACATATAATATATTATAATTTTTATATCAATAAAATAACCATTATTAAAAAATATTTCCTACCTCATCTTTTAAAAGTTAAAAAAATACTATATAAACTTTTAAATCTAAATAAATTCACTATAACACCACAAACAAACCAACAATATACATTAATTAAATAACCATTATGGAGATATTTATTTTATTATGTTAAGTGGAATAAATGATTTACTTATGCACTTTCATTGAATATACATTTGAAAAATATTAAAATATGAATATAGATGAGAAATACTTACCCACTTTATTATTAATAAAAAATAATAACCACTCCACTTCACCAACCAACAAAACTTTCGTGACCATTAACTAACCATCATTTTTAATAATATTTACAGTCTCTATCTAGGCACGCGTTTAATAATGCATAGCTATTGTTTTTGTTCTAATAATACTTATGTCCTGAAACTTTCGTTTTCTAATAAAATAGTGACAAATACGTAACATATATTGAAACTTTCATTTTCCATCTTTCGTAACATATATCCATTTTACATTATTAGCCATCCAACTAAAAACAAATACATGCAATGATGTTTAGTTACGAGGCTAATAAATAAAATGGTTTTCATCTTTCTTTCCTTAATTAACAAAGTAAAAGAGATGTTTACAATTTTTTTCCACGATTATCAATGTCTGTGTCTTTTATATTAATCAAAGACCCTCGAAAATGCAAGTTGCACCATCACTCAACTCAAAGAGTATTTCAATACTCCTCATCACACTGGAGTTTAACACACCTTCCTCCTCTTCTTTGTCTTCCATAATGAAAGGACAAGGGTAGAGGCAATGGTGTCTCATGTCGTTATGGAAAAGCTAGCTTAAGAAACTACGCCCAGGATTAGCCACCTCACCTCATGGCTCCATTTTGATTATTTTTAACAATGCCAAAAATTTACATGCAAATGATAAGGATAAGTACAAATAACATTAAAACCAGTATATGTTAAACATCATTATGAGTTATTAGCACATTTTCCTTATTCTTTATGTTATAGCTTCTCCAAATCTTGTTCTTCATAGATTTCCCCCTTAGTGGCATTGTCATTCCTATCGAATGGAACCATCACATGGACTTGAGAGATCAATGAAGTGCTTGCTAAATTCAATGATGTATCTCACTCTTATATGTTATAAATCAATACTACAAAACATAAAGTTCTAACATGGACACTGGATTACTGCTCAATCCCCAAACTAGATGTGTAATTATGACTCCCACTCTCCCGCAATGAGTCAATGGGCTGCCATATTATTAAGTTGTTATGATGGATGAGATCCATTCATTACTTTCATTTTATTTTATTCATTGTTAATCAAACAAATGTACGCAACTTGATAATATTCAATGAGGCCCTAGTTCATTAATAATCACTTCCATTCCCTTCAGAACAATCTCATATTTCACAAACCACAGCCATTCAAATGTTATGTTCTAATTCATGCCACATATTTCACTAATAATCACCCACCTTCCCTTCAATTCAATCTCATATTTCACAAACCACATCCATTCAAATGGCATGTGCCATGGTCATGCTAGAAACTAGAAACCGTCTTTGACAAGAAACGAGAGGAGCCAAAAAGCAACAAGTCCTTACCGTTAGACTTGGAGTAGTGGAGGTTTAGTCATCTAGTAGTTTTACCATGCCCTCATGTGCTCAAGACTCTCAATAGTGAGTAGCTATGATTGATTTGTCAAATTGTAGTGGAGTCCATATACTTTAGGTTTGGGTTATAACATCATTCAATTCATCTTTAGACATGTTGAGTTGTTGCTTATTCTTGAGAGGACTTAGAATGACGTTATTGATAAGTGGTTAGGTTCTCTTGTGAAGGCATTAAATGTGGCGAAGCTAATCAATGACCTTGTGAAGCTAATGATGTTATTGTGAAGATGGTGCCAACAATGGTCTTATGAAGGCAATGGCATCCACATATATATAAAGTGGCAGCATCCACATATATACACGTCAAAGATAATTGCAGTTTTTACTTCTTCTTGACCTGCAAGCAAGTGATCAATTTTAGCTTCCAGTAAGGCAATGTGTTCTTTCTCAGTTTGTGCTTTTTGTCTGAGAAGCATAATATCAGAGGCGATGTCATCTATATTTTGGCCAGTCAACTGCTGCTAATAATTACTGTAATTAAGCAGCTTTATTTCATCAGATAATTATGTCTCTCCCTCGAAGTAGCCCAGGTTTCACCTCCACAAACCCACAGGGTGATATCTCATTCCATCCAGGAAGAAATATTCCTGATACTCCATTTCGACAGTTTTCTCATGATGGTCTTTCTAAAAGAGAGTTCATGCCACATAGATCATCAACTCCACACCGAAGAAAATGCAGAAAGCTTACTAGACTAAAAAACACTCTCTCCCCAAATAGGGGGGGAGCACCATATTTATACATATTTAGCCGGTAAACTGATGACCTGAAACCTACACCTAACTATAAAGAGACTTGATTCGGATCTCATGGTAGTGGATCAAATCATACCTTTTGTTGGGTAAGTCACCCAAACCATGTGAAGGAATCTACAGACTGACGATTGACTGGACTTTTACACATTGGAGCTACTGTTAGTGTCCCACGACGCTTTCCATTATTCATTGTCATGATTACAAATACATGGGTTTTCCCCACATGTACAACCAGCGAATCTATCAGAATCGCTATCAGAACCAAATTCGGTATCCGGAAATAAGCAATTTGAAAAGCATTGTTCCACATCGAATCCGATCATGACTCCATTAGGAATACAATAGAATTATCCTTGAAAAATGGATTCAACTTTAATATTTAAAGGAATCCTTCTCGTATGGAATTTATTATCTAAGAGGCGGCCATTTTTGTCCATTCTTCTGTATTTCTGCCAAGTGGAAACAAGGGGTTCAAGAGGAGAGTAAGCTCCTCCAAGATGTCGCAGCTTAAATTTAAACCATGTATGATGGTGTGCTACGATCATGTCTGCGTGAAGGTGTAAGATTAAATTTGCACGTTGTTGAACCCAATCTTTCCTTGGACGGAACTTATCAAGAAAAACTTCTTTCCATCCTGACCATTGTTGTTGCACCAATGTAGAAGGATCTCCGTAGATTATTATTTCTCCTTGTTCTCTGCAGAACTACAATATGAGGTTGTAACTATTCCATGTCAAAAAAACGGGACTGATGTCCACATAAAACAATTCTTGTCCATCTGTATAGGCTGTGTAAATCCAACCATGATTGAGTTCTTGAAGCTGGTGCAAAGCATTTTCTAAGCCTTTAAAGGCTTGTTTTTCCCATCTTTCCAAGATTTGAATTTTCAAAGGAGAGGCATTGACTTGTTGGATCAAAGAGAGTGCCCGATATTTATCTGCTTCCTTTTTGTTGGCACAATCCAAAAAATCTTCTCTTTCTTCTTCTTACAAGGGATCATTAAAGATCTGGACCTTGGATTTTTTATTTGACGAGCTGGATGCTCCATAGCTGAACATATTGAGGTTAGGTTTCTCCTGTAGTTCTTCTCTGGTTAACATGTCAGCAACACAATTTAAATAGCCTAGTTTATATACAATTTCAAAACCAAAGTTTTGTAACCAAAGAAACCATTTTAAAATCCCAGAACTATTTTCTACCATAAGATTCTCAGTCTTGAATATACTGGGCATTATTTTCAGATATGTTCTAACAATAAACTTGTCAGGTTTTAAATAAAGCTTGAAATGGTTTACGGTCTTTTTTACTACAAGTATTTCTTTGTGACTTGACGGATAATTGATCTCTGCGTTTTTTAATGCTCCTGAGGTGTAGCCGCGGATTTCCTCTTTGTCTCCATGTTTTTCTATGAGAATACCTCCCTAAGCTTTATTGGAGGCATCTATTTCAATCACCATTTGACCAGAACCTTGCCGGAGTGAGATTGGAGGGAGTTGTTTCACTTTTTCTTTAATTTTCTTTACTGCATTTATCATATCCTTATTCCATTTTGGTGGGTTTTTCTTCATTCGTTGCTGCAGCAAATGAATGTCATCTTCCTGTCCTTTGTAGAATGGCGTGATATAATTCAGGCTTCCCAGAAATCTCTGCAATTAAACTTTTTCCAAGATCTGATCAGGAAAGTGAGCAAAAACCTTCAAGGCATGTTCTTGAAGAATCACCTCTCCTTTACTTATTTTGTATCCCAAAAATTCAATATCCTTTTTTCTAATTTCCATTTTGGATTTTGACAAAACCAACCCATGTTTAAAAACCAAAGAATAAAATTCTTGGAGATGTTTTAAATGTTTCTACAAATTTTTGGAGCAAATAAGAATATCGTCTATATTCACTAATGGCCATTTCTTTTCTCTGAAGATTTCTTCCTGGATGGAACGAGATATCACCCTGTGGGTTTGTGGAGGTGAAACCTGGGATACTTCGAGGGAGAGATAACATGTACAAACTGAATCCTTTATTTTTTAGTTTGAGTCTTTCAAGAGATTTTCGGCAGGAAGGGCAATCTGCATGCTAACCTTTATGCTTGTTGTTATGAACACCTAAGAAGGAAACATGAGAAGAAGAACATGGTTCAAACATGGCATATTTTTCAGAAGTACTATTTACAGAGGAGGATTTTACAAGTGGTGGAACAAACCGAGGAGAAGGAAACCCTTCAGGCAATTTAAAAGAGTTTGAAAATCTGTCAAAGACAAGGGGTTTAGGAATAGAGAGTTGTTGGTTCTTATTTTTGTCAAAGTCTCTTAACTCTCTGTATCTTACCTCCCATTGCTTTGGGTAACTGATGTCAATCCATTCAAATGTGATAGGGGTGGAATTTTTAGACTTATAAGTTTTCACCATGCTGAGTAAGAGCAAACTTTCATGGACTTTATGAGTAAGAGGTGGAAGGGAATCATTTCCAAAGCGGATGAAAACCAGATATTTAAGTTGAATGATTTTGGATCCAGTATCCATTTTAAAACCTAGAGGACGAATATAGGCTTTGAGTAAATCATAGATGTAGGGGTCATCCATGCTGACGAAATATTTAGGAAAGATAGTACCAAAAAACAATCCATTGTGCAAGGGGCCTTCGAAACCTCCAATTAAAGCATCAACAAAATCTAAGTGACGGGTATCCAAAACACAACACAAAGAAGAAACATTCATATAGGGTCGTACTAACGGGTCGAGTCCTAATTTGACAATGCCTAGATGCGCATATTTATAACCTTTTGTTTTTTCCTGGTCAATTTGTTCTTTATCAATTAAATAATGTGAATGGGATCTTCCTAGTCAGTGAAGGTGATGTCCAAGGAACTGATTTTAATTTGTCTGTAGGATTTATACTGCCACCACTTCATTTTATAAACCTCTGAGGGTAATATTTCAGGAAGTTTCCAGTTAAGGGAAGGTATTGTATCATCGATGGTTATTATGGATGATGAAGCTCTAGAAGTCTGAAAGGAAGATCTCCTTTCAGCCAAAGAAACAATAGTCTGATCTGTAGATTGGTTGTCCAGGGATGTAAGCCCTACGGAGTCCATTGAAGGATCCATGGAACACTTACCGAGATCTGGCAGTAAAGCCAATTAACAAAAAGTTTTTCTTGAAGAATCACTTGTCCTTTACTTAATTTGTATCCCAAAAATTCAATATCCTTTTTGCCAATTTCCATTTTGGATTTTGACAAAACCAACCCATGTTTAAAAACCAAAGAATAAAATTCTTGAAGATGTTTTAAATGTTCCTACAAATTTTTGGAGAAAATAATAATATCGTCTATATACATTAATGCCCATTTCTTTTCTCTGAAGATATCTTCCATTCTTTTCTGGAATTTTGATGGTACATTATTGATACCAAATGGAAGGACTTTCCACTAATACTACCCATGAGGAACAACAAAAGAAGTTTTGAACCTGTCTTTTTCTTCAATTCCGATTTGGTAAAAGCTAGACTTCAGGTCAAATTTGATAAAAATTGTATGAGACTCTTCTCATAAAGTTTGGCTCTTTTACAAGGTAGATTCTGGCATTGGTCAGGGCTTACCTCACACTGCCATGCTTGAAATAATCTACCTGAAACATAAGCTTCAAACATCCAAACACAAGCGTATGCAAGCTAGTAGTGACTAGTAGTTGTCAGCAATTTCTCAAATTTGAAATTCACAATTCAAATTTAATAAGCTTTTTCACATGGTAGATTCTGGCATTGGTCAGGGTCTTACCCCACACTGCCATGCTCGAAATAATCTACCTGAAACATGAGCTTCAATCAACCAAACACTTGGTAAGTCTGAATGCATATAACCTTTTTCATTGCTACAACCATTACTGAAGCATTTTCAGAATTTATAAAATTCGAATACTTCTAGCGGTTAGTCACATCAACATTTTCAAAACTCATTTAGTTCATGCAATTATCATCATACTAACATTGCAAGGTATAGTCATATCATTCATGCAATTTAAATTAAGTGTTTAGATACTCCTTACTTCATAAGCGTATCATTCATACCACCTTGCTCTTCCATAGAGCATTTCTGGCAGTCAATTGATCATGACTATCCTGCATTCATAACAACCCTTGAAATGATTCCTGAATTGCCATCAATTCATCATTTCAGTCATTAGTCATTCACACTATCACATGCATTCATCTCAATGCATTCAACATACCATGTCCACTTCATATATGGTACATTACTATAATCAATATCATCAACATATATAGGCATGATATCTTTCTACGTTCCAATGTCCACATGGTATGAGGTCTCTTACCTTTACCAATCCATGGAATTTTTCATAAGCAAACTCTTACCTGCATGGGTTCTACTTACACCCTTCACATGGCCAATTTCGTTGGTCCTTGTAGGAGATTACATAATTTGCTCACCAACTTTTGTTATGGACTTGTTGCCTTATCCCTTCCTTCATAGGGTTGCTGGTCACACTTCATCAGCATCAGTAACATATTCATCTGGGTCCATGTCATCGTTGTTTTTGCCACTAATGCCAACATCAAAGCAATGATTATCATTAGTGGTTTATTATAAATATATAATTTCCAATATTCTTACCAACATGCAATATCCTATGCATGCAATACATATCCTCATGCATTTCAAGCATAAAATTAGGAAATGTAGTTATAACCAGCAAGTCAGAGTTTTAAGGAAAATTCCCTTTTCAAGTCTTTCATCCTTGCATGGAACTACTTTTCCACACAGCAGCTGGTTGACTTCATGGTCCTGGATACCTCTAGCATGCAACTGTCCAGATTTGTCCATTTGATAACAGCGGCCATCATCAGCACTTTGCTGATTCATGCTCAGATTCTGGTCACTTATCCTTGTTCCCTAATGGATAAGCTTTCCAACGCCTATCCACATGCTTCATTCCGACCTCGGGTGTAAAAACCACACCACTTCTAAGAATGAATACTTTCACCCAATCTTTGCATTTTCACATAGCTGCATTTTTACGCACAACTATATTTTGGTCTGGGTGCCAACTTCAGCCACTTTGAAGATCTCATTTTTAATGCACCATTCATCTCTTATGAATCCTGGGTTTGATTAATTTGCCCAAAACACAGAATTTTCCTTTCACAAGAACAACTGTCTCAACGGACGACGGGGGGTCAAGGGGGCTTGCCCCCTTGTGGCAGGTCGAGGGCAGCGCCCTCATTTTTTTTTTTTGTAAATATTCAACTTTCACACAATTTGGCGCATATGAAATCACTACCTCTTTCTCCTTTTCAGCCCATGAAAATCCACTGAAAATAGCTCAAAAGTCCACTGATAGACAGCTCAAAATTCCACCGAAAACCGTCAAAATCTAATGGAGATCCCACTGAAAACCACTGAGAAATCCCCTTTGAAAAACTCAATTCTCTTTGTGCATAATCGGATCTCAAACCACTAATCCTTCCGCAACGACGGCTCAGGGCTTTCGCCTTCCGCAACAACGGCTCTCGGAAGGCTTTCAGCTTCTGCAACAGCCGAACATGAAGCGCTTTTACCTCCGATGAGTGAACTGACTTTTTGTCTTAAATTTTTTTTCAACTTTCTTTCTTTATGTCGGAGGCCTTACCCATCGGCCGGGAAGTTGTTTCTCCTACCGCAACGGCGGATGCCTAATGGTTCCTCCATCCGCAACGGCGGACGCCAAATCGTTTCTCCATCCGCAACGACGGCATGCGGAACCTTATCTTCTTTCGGCGGCGGTCTTTCTTTGTCAGACGACTTACCGCTTTTCTCTTCTGCAACGGCGGAAATCATTCCCCTTTTTCCATCGATGATTTCATACTTAGACAAATTTTTCAAAATTTGTCTTTCTTCTTTCCGCCGAACATAACACCTGTCGGCAGTCGGACCACTTTTCGTCGGACGCTTAGTTGCTTCTTCTTCTAGATCGACGGACACTTAGGCAATTTTTGCGGCTTTCTCCAAACTATTTCGGCGTCGGCGGTCTTTATCACCGGAAGCTTTAGAGCTTTTCACTTCCGCAGAATCGGCGGCTGAATCCCTTCCGTAGCCGCAACGGCGGCGCACAAACCACTTTCTCTTCCGATTGGCGGCCGTTTACTTAGAAAAATTTTCAACTTGCGGCGTCGGCAGTTCTTCCACATCGGAAGCCAAATGACTTTGGCTTCCGCAACGGCGGCTCACCAAAGACAAACTTCTTCCGTTCAGCCGCGGACACTTAGAAAATTTCCGCGATTTTCTTCTGCACTGCCGGCTATCGGATGACTTTTCCGTCGGGCGTCGAATCGTTTCTCCATCTGCAATGGCGGCATGCAGAGCCTTATATTCTTCTGGCGGCAATATTTTCTCATTGGAAGACTTGTTCCTTTGGCTTCCGCAACGGCGGAAAACCAACCTGAACTTCTTCCGATTGGCAGCTCTTCCGCTACGGCGGACGGGAGATTTCCAACTCTTCCGCAACATCGGAAGCCAAATGACTTTGGCTTCCGCAACGGCAGACTGGAAACCGCTTTCTCTTCCGCAACTACGGAAGTCGGAACCACTAAACCCTCCGATGACCCGACTGTCAACACTTAGGCAATATTATGGAAGTTTGCTGTCATCCATTACTGATCCCTGCTGGGCAGAAGGCAGTTCCACCCTCTGTCAGTTGCTCCATCTTGGCCCATAGAGGCCCATTGTTGCAACCTTAGCTCTGATACCATACTGTCACGTCCCCATCCCTCATACCAGCAAAGAGGACGCGACCAACACCAAAATACAGGAAAACAACCCCATGAACATGGACAGACATCAATGCTGATATTAAATTGCTTAAACATACATAACAGGATGCATAAACATACCAGAGTACATAATCACTCAACAATTCAGCGGAAGCAACACACATTCCAGCATTCACATGTTCATCATAGTTCATAAAAAAATAATAGATATAATTTGTAGAGATGGGATAATCAGCAACACTTATCTTTTGATGAAGAACACGATTCGCAACCAGCTACGTCGCTGCAACGTTCCACCCAACCATAGGCCAGTGTGCTCATCAATCTCTCAGCAACGCTGCCACCCCCGAGCTGGGCATGATTCCTCCAAGGATAAGGGTCAATGCAGGCTTACACATAGCTGAGGGACACCATCAGCCAAACCAACACCGCTGGGTTTATCAGGCCATCAACAACCGGTCAAGCCAGCACAGTTCGAAGACCAACCACTGCTTACACACAGCAAAACAATCCCTTCACAACCCTGTGAAGAAGGAAAAGACAACCGTGACAGTCCCAAACGAAAGGTGAGACACAGCTCAAGCCTACAAGGCAACACAGAGTTGTTCTTGGCCCTAACGTGGCCAAAACAAATCAGCTGCAACCCAAAACCAGGGTACTCCAGTAGCCACAAACACACAATGAAAGATAGCAGCAATCCACAATCCCAAAACAGGCAAACTCAGCCAACAGATTGGAAATGAACAGCCCACAGCACACACAATCCTCAATGTAAACACTGAAGAACTTACACAGACAAAAAAGTGGGGACAGAACAACTCACAGTCTGTGCGTAAAGGAAAAGACGCAGCCCAGGCAAAGCATGGATGCACACATGCACAGTCCGAAGTGGAAACAGAAATCGGACTCTCAACAGTCCCCAAATCAGACTCTCAACAGTCCCCAAACATCGTGGGGAAAACACAACAGCAACCCAAATCATGGGTGAAACCAACAGCAAGCAGAAAACGTGGATTAAAGCCACGGCTATGACACATACCAGTGGAAATCAAGCCCTTGAGGCCGTTTCACCTGCTCGCTGCGTACACAACCAGAGAAGACCCTCGACTGGTGTGTGAGGATGAACATAATGCCTCTCTGCGTGAGGATCCTAGCCTGTGTGTGCGAATCGACCGACCAACGTGAGGAAGAACCGACCATGGAGGGAACGAACAGACCATAATCATGAAGGTGAAGACCAGGCGTGTGAGGAGATGAACCGACCTCCGCGCATGAGTGAACCGACCAGGGAAGAATGGCAAAAAGGGAGTCGAGGGAGAGTGGAGTGAAGGCAGTCGTGGGTGGAGTGGGCATGTGGAAAAGGGACTGAAAGTCCTGCCACCCCACTCCCAAAGGCAATAACTACCTCAACCACTAGCCATAACTGCCCCCAACAAACAAAACCAAGCCATTGAAGAGGTTGGTAAAACAAGGAAAGGTGGCAAATCAAACAAGGTGGCAACACATGGGTTTTTCCCCATAACCAAGGTTTGACATCCTCCACCCCTTATCCTTCGGAACCATGCCCTTTTCATTCAACGTTGCACTGCCGTAGCTGGTTGTGGTTTTAGTTTTAATTGATGTGCATATTTACATGATGCCAAATTATAATGTGCCAAAGGGCACGATAAACCATCGGCAACTATCCCCATTGCCGAAACACACACACACAACCAAATCGATGGTGGGGCTTTTGCCTTGAGCTCCTCACCACGATTAATTACAATATATACATCATGCAAACGGGGTCAAAACCGGGGACATTACACCCTTCACCAAGTGGGGGATAGATTATGTGACATGTAACCCAGTCTCGGTTGGAGGGAAAAAATACATCATTGTCATTGTGGATTACTTTACGAAGTGAGCATAGGCAATGCCCACATTCAGGGCTGATGGGGAAACTATAGCTTTTTTTGTTTTCAACCAGATTATCGCTCATTTCGGTATTCCAAAAGATATTGTCCTTGACCATGGCAGTCATTTCCAGAACAACATGATGACTGAATTGTCTACTATGCTAGGGTTTACACAATATCACGCATCTTATTTTTACCCGCAAGCGAATGGTCAAGTCGAGACATTCAATAAGACCTTGAAGACTATTCTCAAGTGCACTATTAACGCAGCCCAATCAAATTGGCACATTATGTTGTATCCTACACTTTGGGCATATCAAACCAATGTTAAAACTGCCACGGGGTTCTCACCTTTCCAACTTGTTCACGGGGTGGAAGCAGTAACTCCACTTGAATGTGAAATCCCATTAAAAATTTCCATGAATGTGTTATCTGACATGACTGAACTGGAAGAACGTTTTCTACATTTGGAACATATATATGAACAACGTAGAGATACGTTGACATCAAATGAGACTCATAAAAATAGGGTTAAAAATCAATATGATAAATCGGTCAAGCCTAGGATTTTATCTGAAGGGGAGCTTGGCTTGCTCTAGGATTAGGACAAAGAACCATTGGGGGTAGGGAAATTTAGTTCCATGTGGATAGGACCCTATATCGTGTCGAAATTTTTGAAGAAAGGGGCATATGAATTAACTTATTTTGAAGGGAATAAGTTGCTGGAGCCTAGAAATGGGCTCTACCTAAAGAAGTACTTTGCTTAGGCTTAGCATTTTTTCTTGTAATTTTATTGTATGTAACTTTATGTACAATATTTAGCCAGTTTGTGTTCTTATATCATATGTTGGTTGTTACAGATATCTTCCGAGTGGTTCGTAGGTTTTGCATATGGTGCTAGTCGTCACACTTGCAACCTGACTTCATCCGCATGGGTCATTTACTCACCCTTAGGACAGCTAGTTGCCTCTGGAGGTGCTTGCCTAGGTCCTTCTACCAATAATGTGGCTGAGTATAGGGCTGCCATTGAGATTTTATGGGATGCCTTGTCACATGGCATCACTTAGTTGGAAGTTAGACTTGACTCTCAACTAGTACTTTCCCAGCTCAATCGGGCTTATCAGGTGCAAAACCCTATCTTATTACGTCAGTTTTTGCAGGTTATATTACTGGAAAGAAATTTTGATTATATTTCATTTAATTATATTCCACAAAATCAAAATTCATTAACTGATGCATATGCGAACTATATCTTAGATTGGCACTTAACACACATTTTATAAAAATACATAACAGATACATTGTGAACAAATATAAATAAACTAGTAATATATATATATATATGCAAATATCTGTCCATAAGACAGTTCGAGAATTTAATCCTCAGATCCAGTCATAACTGTATAAATATACAAAAATATACAAAATTTGGATCGTAATCCATAAAATGCCCCTAGATCTAATCTTGACCACCTTGGTCATCCTGACTTGTTGATGTATTTGTAACTTTGAAATGTATTCGCTTGTAATTTTTTTTTATTTCTTTGTACCTGAATGTTCCTATTGAGAGAATCATTAATGTAATCAAGTCATGTAAATTCATAGAGGTTAACCCTCCTTTGTAAGTCGGGGAAAAAGTCCCCACATTTGAGGGTTACTAGGGTTATTAGACTCTCCTAGTGAGGTCGGCCCTGGTAAGTAATTGCAAAGTGGAAAACTAGTATAAATAGAGAGTGAGACTCTCTATTTGTGCCATCCAACTAACTCAACTATAGCGCATGAGTGAGAGAAGAGGAGTTCACACAAGTGAGAGAGAGAACAACTGTCAGAGATCATCTTTGTGTTTTGGGTTTTACTTTGCTATTGGTGCTCATTCTAACTTTGAGGAAGTTGCAGGGTTTTCTCCTTTATGGTTTTTCTGAGGAAAAATCTTTGTGTCTCTTGTCTCTTGTGTTTATTGTTGTGCATGTTATTCTCTCAGATAAGATCCTAGATCATATTGATTAAATGATAAAAATATAACATGGTATCATAGCTAACCTGACTAGAAGACACTGTGCAGTTACAGAAGCTAGGGCTTCTTACTTTTTGGGTCTCTCTCCACAGATCATCAACAAAAGTAAGTTAGACTAACTCTCCATTCAAGGGCGCATCTTTTTGTTGAAGCAAAGTTTGATTCCGGGCATTTTCAGTTTTTGACCTATCACTGTTGCGGGAAATTAGGGATTTTCATAGAAGAATAATTTTTGAGTGAGCCCAGCATAGGATTTATATCCTCCTCAAAATCGAAAGTTGTAGACCAAAATCAAATTTTTTGGTTGGTTAAAACTCCAGGAAAGTCAAACCCTAATTTGACTCTGGACCAGAAAACCCTAAAAGAAAAAAACTAGTCATTTTGGTGCATTCCCTATATCTTGAGATTGGAGAAGGATCATGTGTTGAAAATTTTATAGGCCGAAGATAAATTTATGATGTACTCTATGTAAAAGTTTCAGACTCAGATTATCTATATTCTAGGATAGATGATTCCTCCAAATCAGGGTTCCATCCTCTCCTAGGATTCATCCCTAAACAAGACACCTTGGGAGAATTGCTATATCTGAGGCTATGAAGGTCCAAATGAAATTTCACAAGATGTTCAAGATAGGGAATGGAATTTTATTTATGTGATAAAATATTTAGACCGTAAAGGTGAAACAATGACATGTGGCAGTCTGTACAAGTTCTCTATGCTGAACAATCCTGAAATAAGTCTCCTTGGGAAAAATCTCATAAGTACCAATTGGTGAAACCAATTTTGCTCAAAGATGCGGCTTTGGAAAGAGGACAAACGAGGCTACCTCAGTGAGATGTTTTTGATACATAGGAGCAGTACATTCAGATATATTGTAGAAACAATATTAGGAAATTATGCAAAAGAAATTGAATAAAACTAGGGCATCAGATATTTTGCAATTCTGATCACAATTTTCGGAAAATGAGTATGCTGCTCAGCTCACCTTGAGGAGGCACATCTTTCTATCCAAGAAGATCTGAAAGATTCCAAGTTTTGAAAACTAGGTTTTCTCTGACAAACCCTAGATCAAACAGATCCAGAACCAGGACGGAAACCTCAAATCGAAGGAAGTGATTACCTTCAACAGACTCTGGGAAGAGTGCACACAAGAAGAAGATTGACTCATAATAAAATAAGACAAGATGGGAGCAACTGAAGATCAAGCTTTCGCAATTCAAAGAAGGTCCCTCAAGTGATGAGGATTATGAAGGACTCAATTCTTGAAGAACCTCTTATCCATCTTAGCATTTGGATAAGAAATGATGCTGTTATGAATAAAGAAGATGATGAAGCTGAAGGCTCAAGAAGGAGCCTACCCACGGAACAAATAAATATAAGTATTCAATTGTCATTTTTCATGATATTTTTTGGGTATGCATTTGTTTATATTTAGTTGATGTGTTATGCATGATAGAATTTTTTCATTCATGACAGTATACTACTAATATGCATGTGATGGGTAAGTATCCCATGGTGTTATACAACTCTCCATTGCTACTTATCTAGAATGAAACCTCTTTTCTAACATATTGGATTAGTGCACAATCTCAATGATGTCATGGTAGAGATGAAAGGCATATAGAAAGTTTCTGTGAGATATGGATGAATGTTGTATTGGCTAAAATAGTTGCATGATTATATCTTTATGCATAAGAATTTTCCATTATGAATATGACTTATGAAATGTTTCTAACCATACAACTAATGCATTTGAATTGTAGGAAATCTCGCGTACAATCTCCTACAAGAAAAGAAGGATGATACTTGTTCTAAAGAAAAAGTGACGAGAGTTCAAGAAGAATGATGACTAGAATGCGATGCTTAAGACCTGAACAGAAGTCCATAGTATCTTCCATATGGATCTACAAGATCCAACATGAAATAGATGGAAACATCATGGGATACAAGGAAAGATTTGTAGCACGAGGCTTCTCATGGAAACAAGGCATAGACTACGAAGAGACATTTGCAGCCACTGGAAGTTAAGACAAATGATAGGCATACTCATGTGTGCAAATTAAATAAGGCCTTGTATGAGCTCAGAAGGCGCCCATGGGATAACACATAAATGAGGAGCTTGGAGATCACCTAGAGTAAAGAAGATCTTAACCTTTGCTACAAGGTTGAAGATGAAATCCTATAGAGGATGAAAATCTCACATATGAGTGCGAGAAGAACTTTTGAAAAGGTTCAAGATAGAGGAAATTGGTATCCAGTGAGCCTAGATGAATACATAGAATATTAGTAGCAAAGGAATCTCCTTGTCACTCTAGTACAAAATGTTTCAATACATAGAGTACGAAAGGCAAAGGGAGAATTATGCTCCACTTCATAGGGAGTGATTGCATAAGATCCTGAGGTTCGACATGGTATGATAGGATGGAAAACTTACTGATGGCTCTAGGATTTACTCATAGTAAAGAAGATTCCAACCTTTACTTCAAGGTTGAAGGTAGAAGACCAGTGATGCTCCTGCTCTATGACATGTTCCTGACAGGAAAAGAGGAACTCATTAGAGATGCAAGAAGGATACTTGATGTCGAGTTCGATATAAAAGACTTGAGTATGATGCACTACTTTCTAGGCATAAAGGTGTGGCAGAGTGATGATGGAATATTCCTCAGACAAGGGAAGTATGTAGTAGATATCCTGAAAAGGTTCGAGATGATAGACTGCAAGGCCATGGCCACACCTATGGCATCGAACTGAAGCTATTGAGTGATGCTTCATCAGAGACAGTTGATTCCATGATGTATCATCAGATGATTGGGTCATTGATGTACCTGATGAATACAAAGCTAGATATTTGCTTTTCTATGAACACATTGAGCCAGTTCTTGACTGATTACTGCAAATCATGTTTTGAGGTACCTAAAGGGTACAGTTGATTATGGGCTCAAGTATGAAGCGAATAAGAAGATTAACCCAGAGGGTTATGTAGATTCAGATAGGGCAGGAAGTGCCATTGATAGGAAGAGAAATTTGGGGTGCTGCTTTAGTATGAGATCATGTGTGATCTCTTGGTTTAGTAGGAAGGAGTCCTGCATGGCGCTAAGAATAGCCGAGGAAAAGTATGTTGCCACTTGCTCAACTATTTGGGAGGTAGTATGTTTCTTTTGAAAACTACTATTTGATTTTATTGATCTAACTTACATTTTTGTATGATGCAGAGAGGAGCAGTGAAGATCCAATATGTGATCCATATCGAGATCTCTCAAAAGAGGGAGTTCTGTCATATTTGGTGAGACAAGTTGTCTGAGCATAAAATCCTGGTGAATCGTGTAGGTTGCTTAGATGTAAACAGTCCCGTAGGTTGTCCTCAGATGCAATCATTCCTGGAGAAGCTCATAGTTTATCCTTGGACGTAGTCAGCCCTAATGTGATTCTATGCTAGAAATGGCCAGAGTGAAGTTTGAGTACTTCAGGGAGAAGCTTGGTGTTCTCCAGATCGAGGTTCCTTCCAAGGAGAAGTGAAAAGTCCAAGAGTATTTCTGACATGGTGGCTGGATTGGTTCCTCCCATGGTCAGATGTAAGTGCTATGCCTTTATAACATTGTGGCAGGATTGGTTCCTCCCATGGTCAGATGTAAGTGATATGCCTTTTTGACATGGTGGTAGGATTGGTTCCTCCCATGGTCAAATGTAAGTGCAGAGCCCTTCTGACATGGTTGCGAGATGTGTTCCTCCCATGGTCAGATGTAAGTGCAAATCCCTTTTGACATGGTTGGGGGATGTGTTCCTCCCATGGTTAGATGTAAGTGTAGAGCCCTTCTGACATGGCTACGGGATGTGTTCCTCCCATGGTTAGATGTAAGTGTAGAGCCTTTCTGACATGGTGGTAGGCTGGGCCTCCCATGGTCAGATGTAAGTACTGAGCCTTTCTGACATGGTGATAGGATGGGCCTCCCATGGTTAGATGTAAGTACTAAGCCTTTCTGACACGGTGGTAGGTTGGGCCTCCCATGCTCAGATGTAAGTGCTGGACCTTTTTGACATGGTGGCAAGTTGGGCCTCCCATGGTCAGATATAAGTGTTGAGACCTACAACCAACATGAAAAAGGGATATCTACGTAGAAATACAACCAACATGAAAAGGGGTTGGCTCTGTAGTGGAAATCCTTGCATAGGAAAGGTACTGCATCCAACATGAAAAAGGGCTGCCTATGTAGTGGAAATCCTTATAGAGGCAAGGTACTGCATCCAGCATGAAAAAGGGTTGGCTCTGTAGTGGAAATCCTTGCAGAAGCAAGGTACTTCATCCATCATGAAAAAGGGTTGGCTATGTAGTGGAAATCCTTACAGAGGCAAGGTACTGCATCTACCATGAAAAAGGGTTGGATATGTAGTGGAAATTCTTGTAGAGGCAAGGTATTGCATCATGAAAAAGGGCTGTCTTTGTAGTGGAAATACTTGCAGAGGCAAGGTACTACATCTAGCATGAAAAAGGGTTGGCTATGTAGTGGAAATACTTGCAGAGGCAAGGTACTACATCTAGCATGAAAAAGGGCTAGATTTGTAGTGGAAATACTTGCAGAGGAAAGGTACTGCATCCAGCATGAAAAAGGGTCAGCTCTATAGTGGAAATCCTTACAAAGGCAAGGTACTGCATCCAACATGAAAAAGGGCTGGATCTGTAGTGACAATCCTTGCAGAGGAAAGGTATTGCATCCATCATGAAAAAGGGTTGGATCTGTTGATGAAGACCTACATGGAGGCTAGGCCTACATCCAACATGAAAAAGGGTTGGCTCTATAGAACTTCCTATGATGAGTATATTTGAGAGATAGCACCATTGATCGAGATAGTGCAGAAGTGATATTGATGATGATCCAGCTTTGATGATGATCCAGTTTTGATGATGATCTAGTGATGAAGATTTGTGCTGATGAACTGTGTCAAGAGAATACCTTCCTAGTTAAGACAGAGTGTTGATGTATTTGTACCTTTGGAATGTATTCACTTGTATATTTTATATATTATATTTTTTTGTACCCCGATGTTCCTATAGGGAGAATCATTAATGTAATCAAGTCATGTAAAGTTATAGAGGTTAACCCTCCTTTGTAAGTCGGGGAAAAAGTCCCCACAGTTGAGGGGTACTAGGGTTATTAGAATCTCCTAGTGAGGTCGGCCCTGGTAAGTAATTGTCAAGTGGAAAACTAGTATAAATAGAGAGTGAGACTCTCTATTTGAAACACACAACTCACTCAACTATAGCGCATGAGTGAGAGAAGAGGAGCTCAGACAAGTGAGAGAGAGAACAACTGTCGGAGATCATCTTTGTGTTTTGGGTTTTACTTTTTCTATTGGTGCTCATTCTATCTCTGAGGAAGTTGTGGGGTTTTATCCTTTATGGTTTCCCTGAGGAAAACTCTTTGTGTCTCTTGTCTCTTGTGATTATTGCTGTGCATGTTATTCTCTCAAATAAGATCCTATATCATATTGATTAAATGATAAAAATATAACATGACCACCCTGGTCATCCTGACCACCCTGGTTATCCTGATCACCCTGGTCACCCTGATCACCAGCCTCCTCAGCTTCTTCAGCTGCAACAGCCTCCGCGACTTCTATATAGACTAGTACAACCCTGGATACCCTTCGCATAAGGCATATCTAGGTATGTGGAATTTCGACAACAAGTTCCAGCATGATCGCAGGGATCTGCTCAATCCGTATGATTGGGACTCTGTAGGTAAGCCTGGTCAGCTTCCCCTTGAGTACCCTCATCAAACCCTGCTCTTCCCCTACCATTGATTGCACATACATCCTAGGATGCCCATCAGGGAAGACAGGCCCAATATCTGCATTTTAAACATTAATATGGATTAAAAACTCTTATACATATGTATATATCTTTATGATAAAAATTCATAAAAAATAAAAAACTTAAAAAGTAAAATACCTACCACTCCCCATACACCCCCAGGAGGGAGGAAGAGATCATTATCACCTTGAAAGTCTAAACTAGCATATGGAAACTGCTCTAGTGTTGGAAAGTTCCGCCCCCACCACAAGTAGAAATCATCATCATACATTCTTTGAACTGACCTACCGCTGCCTTGGAGGAGGAAAATATCTCCCCACCTAGTCAGTCTAGGCTGACGAGAAGAGAATGTTGGAAGTGGTACCGTAGGGCTGATTGTGGGCACTCTCTCAAAAAAGAAGGCCACTAATACACTGGAATACCCAAAATTCTTGCGCCGGCCTCTCTTGTAGTCACCGAGTTATTTTTTCATAATTGGGATTATTCCCGAGTACCAATCAAACACAGTTCCCTGTAAGCACTCTACAAAAATACTCATTTGGTTTCGAGTAGCAAGATGAAGCGATGAAGATCCTGTAACCCTCACTATAGTACTTACCAACACCTGTAATAGGAAGTTACTAATATGTACAATAGGGATGCATGATCCCTTTTTCTGACTCCTAGGCATGTAGTAAGTGTTTATATAATCTTGAACACTCATGGGGTCACTTCCCCTACCAGTACCTTCGAGGTTCATAGGTGTTCCCTATCAAGACAAAACCGTGATGAAGTATATGTCTTCCAAATCCACCTCCAAGATCTCACCTTGAAGGTCAAAAGCCCAAAGGTCATGGTCCTAGTAGCCAATCAAAAACTTGAAGAAACAGACACTGGCCTGCATAGGCGAAGTACAGGAGAATTTCAGTAGCCCACTTTGTCATAATGATTGCACAGTGGGGACACTATGGAGTGTGACTCTCTCCATATCTTCATGTTCCCGCTCCCTCCACTCCAACACCATGGTTAAAACTACCCATTGAGCCATTATCAAACATTAAAATTTATCAAAATAATTTGATTTTGGCTATAAATTTACTTTTCCTATGTTGCACAATACACACGACTATATTTTAGATAGGTCGCATGTGACACACGAGTTTCCTTCGGGCAGGTCGCATGTAAAGTGTGTGTATGCGACTGTGTAAGTCGCCTACACACGTGTACCACCTGGCCTCCCTAGGGTAGGCTTAAAACATCAAAATTTTGCACAAAATAAAAAATTGAAACAATTGAAATGGAAGAGCAAGGGGAGCTAGCTTACCTGGTACTTGTGGAATTGAAAATCGTCCACTAGTTTGTCCACACCGAGTGATTTAAGTCAGAGGTAAAAATTGCCTAATTGGGTAAAAAACATGAAATGGTATATTTGATTTCTATTTTTGGACTATATAGGAAAATTTTCAAATTGTGGGTTTTTAGCCTATAGTCTAAAAATTGGTTTATAAAATGAACTAATTACATGCCATTTTTTCCTAATGCAACAGGTTCAAGGTCATTTAAAGTTGTTATTCACTCATATAGGGTAGGACTTTGGTCATTAATATGCATTTTTGCATCCATACCTAATCTGATTTAACCCGAGGATAACTTCTTTGACCACGGACTATGGTGTTTAACCATTATTACCTTGTCTATACCATTGTTCTTCCGTGGATAGGGCCTTCCTTCCATGAGTACCCTAGTTTAGAACGCCTTGTTGTCTTTTGGTACTCATGCCACATTTTTCATAGGTTCAAGGGAGCCGTCATAGCTATTTTTCACGCCAAATTGAGCCTCATTTTGGTCTCTTTTTATAAGCTATCCCCTTTATAAGGATCCCCTCCCTTATGGAGTTTCTTTAAGCCTAGGTCTAACTCCTCAAAATAGAATTGACTTTCGAGTAAACTTGTCCATTCAGGCTCGTTAATAATATGTGAATGGGCATCCACATTGGTGGTAGTTTATCGCTTTTTCAGACCATGTGGAATAATACGAAAAATGAACACTCTCTTTTCTTCAGAATTGAGAAGAGTATTCTTAGGTATAGGTTTATCACTTTTCGGGACCTGAGGGACTAAATTTATGAAAAAGGACTGCCCGATATGAGCCTAGTTTTCTCTTTTTCGTGCTCTCGACCTAAACATGAAAAATATTTTGAGCGTACTTTATGTCTTTGTCATGCTCGTTAAACCTTAAAGAACAAAGCATCGAGTTTACTGTTGTAAGCCCCATTTCTCGTAACCAAATGGATCTTTCCAAGTGATCTTGCTTTCCTTCATACTCATAAAAATCAAGCTATATGCTGCTTTTGAATGGGAGTTGGGTAGGTGGTAATTCAACCTTTTTCAGACCTCCGTAACTAAGTATGGAAAATGTGTGCCTTACTTCTTCAGAAGCTAAGAGAGTTCTTCTATGGTATGTTTTATACATTGAGGTCCTTAGGAGACTAAATTGGACGAAACAACACCCCCTTGGAGTCTTCTTCAGAGTTTTCAGACTCTCAAAATATGAAAACACCAATGAGCATGTACTAGTTCAGACTCGTAAAATCCACGAATCAGTGATTTTATTAAGCATTATTCTCTCCCCTCTTCAAGCTTGTCAAAAATGAAGAGAGATGTGAGTTGACTTTCCTAGACTCGTTAAACTTTAACAGGAAAGATAAGGAAGAAGTATTCTTTTTAGGTTACAAATGGTGGAAGCATATCCTCCTTGAACATAACACTTTTTGAACTTTCCGATACTCATGCCTTAGTGCACACTTTCAACTCAGCTATTAATTCGAATTTCTTAATACTCCACTTGTCCTTTTGTTGCAGCTGCAACATTTTCCCAAAATTCTAAAAACAATTTGGACCCTCCTTTACTTTGAATTAGTCGGTTCTTTTCTTGATTTTTGGCCTATGGATTTTGAAGCGTCTTCCAGCACTTTGGTTTGTTGTCATTCGATTGGTTCTTTCTCAGTTCATGCTTAAATGAATCCCATCCTTAATTGAGTTCATCGTCATTTTGCATATCTTTCAAAGTCGTATTGAATCGGGAGTTAAGTCACTGGACTCTTCGTCGTTGCGGGCGGACCTTTAATTCTACCCTCCGACGTTGCGGACCGTTTCCGGGTGTGAACTTTCCCTTTCGCTCCGACAGTTGCGCGTAAGTTTCATTTCTTTGACGTGTCAGAGGGTTTTTGATTCGTCATCGGAAGGGTTTGAAGTCTCCCTCGTCCGATGCTGCGGACAAATCTCCTTTTCGGGCGTCCGCCGTTGCGGATCACTTTGGACTTAGACTTTCTTTCGCGCCCCAATGTGCGTTTCATTTTCTCCTGGCTTCGTATCGGGGCGCTTGGACATCACTTCCTTCCCCGTTGCGGGCAGCATCATGCTCTGAGGATTCGCCGTTGCGGAGGAGTTCGGATTCTTGGTCATCCGATCAAGGTACCCGCCGACGCCCGATTGTAGTTCACGCGTTCTATTTTAGCCGTGCGGGTGAGTTAGTATTGTGGACCATCCGCTGTTGCGGAAGGCCTGAGGTATTAGCCGCCCGACGCAGTTTCATTTCCTGCCCGATTTAAAGGCTCTCGCACGCGTGGTGTCTTTTTTATATATACGGTGCGACGGTATGGGTTTTTTGTATTGTTTTTTTTATTATCGAGCACTGTCGTTGTGAGCTTAGCGTTGAGCTGTCATGCTTCGAAGGGAGAGAGGGTCTAGCTGTCATTGTACCAGCTTCCAGGTGGAAGAAGTATTCCAACTGTCATCAACTCAGCCGATTCGCCGGATTTCCAGGTAGGTTTATTCCGTCTTTTCCCATCACGTTTGAGCGGTTATTGGTTTTCTCCCATATTTTGGGGTCCCCGACGTTTTCCCTCGTCCAGCTAGGATTTAAGCCTGTATGAGTGGGTTTTATCTTGACCTTGGGTAAGGGGGGGGGCGTTTTGACCTTTTAAGCCATTTTCTTTTCCTCCTTTAGTCGCTGCCTCACGCGCACAAGGGTTGAAGGGTTTAGGCGCAGACGGCCGTTACACCGTCTGCGCCAAACCTCGCTGCGCGGCCATGATAGACAGGGGGTAGTCAGGTTTCGGGCACTGCCTGGGGAGTTTGGTAGACTATTGATTTCTGTGGTGCATTCCCAGCCTGTAAACCCTAGCCGTTTCGCTTCCGCGTTTTTCCGCAGCCTCGACGAGGCAGAAGGTCGGACCTATATTTGGCCGGGAGGAATAGGTTTTTGAAGGGGATTTTTTACAGTCGATAGTGTCTCCTTCGCGATTCTAACCGCGGCCTGCGTTGATTGCGCCATCCTTCGTAGCCCCCTTTTTTTTGGTTTTGGTCGCCTAAAACCCTAGTGGGGTCGAAGGGATGTGTCGCCGGTTATGCTCTGAGGATAGCGTGGGTCATGTTTTGATGAGGATACCCTGTGCAGAAATGTGGTTACGCCCCACTGGGGAGGGCGAGATGTACTATCAGCTTAATGTATTTTTTTCGCTGCCAGTCGCATGCGTCTCCTTTGTGATGCGTCTGCTGGGCTTTATGGCTAAAGTGTTGATTGGCATGAGCTTGATGCTTTTAATCCTTCTCTGTGTTTGCTAGGCAATAGAATGATAATTGAATACTGCACCTGCATATAATTTACAATGTTTTTGCTTCAATGTATCGCTATCATGAGGAAGTGGCAGGTCACATAATAGTGTAGGTTTAATCCTGGCATAAGTATGATTGATAGGCTTGCTGATATAGATCGGACCATAAGATAGTGCACCCACAGTCTCAAGGCATTATAAGGTTGAACAATATATGTATTTGTTGCATTGAACATTACCATACTATGCATAAGATAATGGCACATTGCACAGTACTGCATGCTAGTTTGATTGTTCAGTATGAGAGACTTATGATTTGATTTTATGGACTGGTCACAATTATGATACACTTAAGAAAGGATATATTGTTGCACAATGTTCACAAATTCAAACTGCTTAAATTTCATAATGTTTTTACATTGCAGGAAGAATTTACAATGTCCAAGAGGCAGAAAAGGAAGGCCCCTGCGGTCGAAGAACAAACAACAATAGAGGTCATCCCACAGAAGGAGTATATATATGAGGATACCCAATGTATCTCTAGTATTGAGCCTGAGTACAAATGAGGCGAGATATACAGACTGATTTCCCATAGGAAAGTCCTAGACACGGGTCTTGAGGAAGAACCTATTTACGCCAACATTGAAAAATCCGCCATCATGAAGGTGGCTACCAGACCAGAGCTGTTCCCTTGCTCTGATGTGATGAGATGGATTCTACCACACACAAATAACAACACAATGCTGATGGGAAATGTTGAAGGTCAGGGCTATGCTGCATTTAGCCCTGGATATGTGGCATTGGCTTACCACCTGCCAGAGCCCCAAGTCTTCATGTCAAACGATTGGTTAGATAACCTCAGGATGGATTTAGTGGAAACCCTAAGAAGAATGCTCTTACCAGGAAAGCTTTATAGACACAGAGCAATTGAGGACTATGACACAGTGAGCTTAAGAGCTCCTTACAGGTTTATAGCCTTGATGCTAAACCGGATCTTTGGAAGAGCCAATGGTAGACTCTTCAAATTGGAGTGGATACCTCTTATGTTTCATGTGGCCACAGAAGGAACAATCTTCAACTAGGCCAGCCTAGTATCAAGTAGTCTCTCTTCTTGTGTAGCTGCAGCCATGGGAGGAGGAGAAGCCCAGAAAAAATATGAGTTCTACATGAGTTCCATTCTGATAGACTGCATACTATGCCACCAGCCTTTCTCGGGGCTCAAATGTGTTTGGGATAGGGAAAGAATGCCCGTATATGCAGCCTACAAACTACTGGGGGCTCATCAGTACCACAGTTACTACCGAGAGATCTGTGAGCATTTTATTATGCCTCTGCACACGCTTATCTTCCAAAAGGAATGTAACTGCATGTCTGAAGAGGCTATGCAGGTAATAGAGGAGTATGGTGATTATTTCTTGACAGAAAATGGGATGTATCTTAGAATGTTTGGTGGATCAAAAACACCTTATCTGCTGCCCAAGTATGCAACGGATTATATAGTCCACAAAGAGGCAGTCAGACAAGTGTTTATTGATGGAGTTGGTCACTTCTTGTTCCAGAAAAAGAAGACTGCCTATCCACCTCTACCATTTAAGCTAGGCAGCTGTAGTTTCGCCAATGTGAAGCAAGCTGCAGAATTTATAGAGGAACTAGGGAAGTTCCACTTTGACGAGATGACTTTCAGACGAAATGACACTCATGGCAGAGTGGCTGAGCACTGCAAGAAGCACAAGGTGTTTTACGAGTACACCCACCATTTTGATCGAGATGAATTTGTTTTCAGGAGTGCACCAAACATGACGGCACTTAGTAGAAGATTCAAACCAAAGCATCCCACCAAGGGCGGAAAAGGGAGTGAGCAGGATAAAGATGAGCAAGCTAAGGCTGAAGAGGTCACCAAAAGGATAAGAGAGGAGGCTTAGAGGATTGAAAATGAGGCTGCAGAGTGGCTGCAGAAGGGAGAAGAAGAGAAAATGAAAGTTGCCCAAGAAGCAGCTGAACAAGAAAAAGAAGCAGCCAAAGAAACAGAAGAAGCTGCTAGGCAAGCAGCCGAGGAAGCACAAAGGAAGCTAGATGAAGAGCTTCGAGAGCAGGAGACTGAGAAGATAAAGTTGACTCAGCAGCAAGCCTCTGAAACACCATCAGGGCAGAGTCAGGGAGAGGAAAACCCTGAAGTGCAGATCCTTCAAGTACCTACTACCATCACTCCTGCAACTCCTACGCTCCAGCTAGTGCCCTTTGTCTAGAAAAAAGGGGAAGAAGTCCCTGATTTTAGTACTGTTTATTATGACAGGGCCACCAAAAGAATTATGAGGAGAACCAAAAAGAAGGTGGAGGCGAAAGACCTATCAGGGAAAATGGTCACAGATACAGCGGTCATGTTAGGGACAGAAAAGGATCCTTTGTTCACGATAAGAGCAGGGACTACACTGATAGATGCCTCCGCCGATAACATAAACAAGTTGATGATTGAACTAGAGTCAGCCAAGAAGACCTCTTCTCAGCTACAGGATACACTGAGGCAAGAAAGAAATGAGGGAAATAGACTCAAGAGAAAGTATGAACATACCCTAAGAGAAGTGGAATCAACAAAGGGTGAAATCCATGCCCTCCAGATAGAAGCACAGGAGAAAGAAACCACACAAGAAGCTCTAAAAAATGCGCAGCAGGAAGTTCAAGATCTGAAGAATGAGAGAGAACAGTTGAGAAAAAATATAGAAGACCTAGAAGCGCAGCAGAATGTTATCTATGAGTCCAATACCGCATACGTTAAAGAACTGAAAGAGCAGCTGGAAGCAGCAAAGGAACAGCAGGTCGATCGACAGCTGGTTAAAGAACACATCCTAGCCCAGCAAGCTAAAGTGCTACACCTGCAAACTGCTCTAGAAGAAGAAAGATGCCAGGTCCTCCAGATTGATGGCCTACTGGAAGAAATCTTGGAAACCGCTTCTTATTTTGTTGACAGGTCTCAAGACATCCTCGAAGTACTGACTACAAGGATAGCCAGGGCGGAGAACGATGAGGAAGCCCCAGCTGAACTACCATCCAAGGATAAACAAGCCCTTAAACGGGACCATGATCTGATAGAATTCACTATCAATACTGCAGAAGACTTCCAGAAAATAGTCAAGAAGACCAAGGGAGCCTGCACAGAATTCTTCAGGAGAGCCCTGGTTACCTACAACCAATGTCAGGTAGAAGCCGAGCAGAGGCTATATGAGTTCCCTGATCATGATGCATTTGTAGAAATGTTGCAAAAAGGACAGGAAGATGAAGAAGCCAGAGTACAACGCATCAAAGCTATTGATGACCAAATCCTGAAAGATGAAATAGGCCATACAGCCGTCAGTGTGCAACTCTTAGAAGAACAGGTGCGATTGAACACAGCCAGGGTAGAGGCCATTAAAAACCAGGCTGAAAATTTCGAGCTAAACATTCAGTTTTTAGAACCGAGCTCGTTTGAAGGTCTCGCTGCTGAAACAGCAGCGTGGAAGAAATTCTTGGGAAACCAAGCGGGACCCTCCTCACAAGAGGACCGGTCAACTTTGTTGTAATTTGATAATTTTTAAAAGGCTTTTTGGGAAAAATGAAACGTTGGGAAGACAAAAAGGTTGGGAAGCCCAAAGGTCACTTTGGGCATCCCAACCAATTTTTTCTTTTGTATAAAAGTAAGAAGGGTAGATAAGAAAGAAGGGAGGGCTTTTTTCCCCAGTAAGACTGGAAATTTGTTGTAAGAAGAACTACTTCCTTTTGCAATAAAAGTTACAGTTTGCCTGTTGAAAGAAGATTGGTGGGATTTCAAATGTTTTGACATGGATAATTGAAAGATGAACTACTTTGTTTTTCAGCATTATATCCATGAATCGTGAGATCATTCTAACTTCATGACCTATGTCTTTGTTTAATGATTTCTGATTTATTTTATGAAATCTCTACCATGAGTAATGTATGCTTGTCATAAACAATTAGCTATCTGGTTGTGTAATATTTTTCGCTGTTCATGTGTGTAAAGGTTAATGTCAGCTATCTATAATTACTTTTATTACGCATGCAACTCCACATTACTCATATATGTTAATCACTAGCTGGCTCCCCGGGGATAGGATGCGTAGATAGATAGGTAGGCATATAGATAGGTAGGCATTTCTTTTCTGCATGAGTATTTCAGATGCATGGTGAGCCTAAGATGAGAGGTAAGAACCTGCGCATCATTTTGTGAATGCTCCTTGCATCCTTCAACACCCTACATTTAGTTAGCAATTTGCATTTCATACTTAAGTCAAAAATACAAATTCCGGTGGACCGGGCCGCAACCGGTAAAACCCTTGTTTGTTACTTTGACCTACGGTAGCCGGACCGTAAACCGGACGGATTCCCTATACCAAACAGTCAACGGGCTAGTTGGGAATGTTGATTGGGGAGAATCCCTTACTGTTGTCGCCTACGAATTTCCAGGCCTCAACACCTTTATACATGGGGAATCTGATCATGTCTCTTACATGAAAAATAATTTTTGTTGTCCTATATGTAAAGTTAAAAGTTGCCTTGGGTCTTCTATGTGTCGTGCTCACTGTTCAAGGATCTATTCCTGCATTTGATGAGGTGAGAAAATGGTTTAGAGAAGTACCACCAAACTCTATAGATTGTATAGATGCTTTAGAAGAGGTATTCATGAGACAATGGGGAGATACTAAAGATTATTTATACTACATTACAGAGTTTGGATCATTGAAAAGAAAGAAGGATGAGGTTGTGGGAGATTTTTCTAAAAGGTTCAATAAAATGTACAGTAGAATACCAGCTGAAATAAAACCCTCAGATACATCAACAAAGTTAACTTATGCAAACTCGTTTGATCATGGGTTTTATTTGTTGTTGACGGAAAGAAAGTCTGTGTCACTTCAAAATATGCAAGATGCAGCATTGGAAGTAGAGTCTAATATTTTGGCTTCAAAGAAACTCAAAGAGGAAACATAATATCAAACTGTACACAAAAAGGGTAAAAAGGAAATCATTACATCTAATCCTACAGGAAGATCTTCAGACTGTAAAATGGATGAAATGAGTAAAATTATTAAAAATTTGTCTGTTAAGATTGATAGGTTGGAGTTGGGAAATAAAAATCAGAACAAACCTATACCTGAAGGAGAAAGAAATCAAAATTAGTTCAGAAGACCTTTTGCTCTTAGGTTTTTGCCAAGAGAAAGATGAAATAATGATATCCAGAGGGACAGGCGAGAAAATGAAGAACAAAGAATTCAGCCTCCTTTTCAAAATAATAATGTGAGAGATGATGAGTCATATGAGATAGATGAAGGAGAATTGGATGATTTGGAAGAACAAGAACACAACATTAGTCAGTTTGATGATGATTCTTCTTCTCATTTTCTGACTAAAGCTGATTATCATTATGCTACAGAACTAGATCATTATGAAGAAAATAATTATCAAATGTCCATGCCTTAAATTTGTCAGAAAATACCACAAAAATCATATGGTCTTAGATCAGGGGTAAAACATGCAGCACTGGCTAAAAAGATTGTGAAAGCTCATCCTATTAAACAAAATATGTCTTCAAATAAAAAACAAATTGTAAAAGAGAAAAAAAGATGAAGTGGTAAGTCTTGAGGAGGTGAATAAAGTCATAGGTGGGTTCAATTTGGAGCATGAACTTAATAAGGTTAAAATCCATGTTCCTTTAATAGAGTTTATTAAGAACAAAACTTACAGGGAAGCAACTTTTAAAAATTTCAAAAATGTAGTGAATACTATCCGATATGATGAAATTAATTTGCAAGATGAAAAACCTACTATCACTGTGGGGTCAATTTTTTTTGATAAACCTGATGATAATTCAGAATACCCCCCTCCATTTTATGTAACTCTTTCAATACATGATCAACTACTACATAATTGTCTTCTAGATTCAGGAGCTTCACATAACCTCATGCCAAAAGCAGTCATGGAAGCTTTAGGTTTGAGTGTTACTAAACCATATCATGATTTGTATGCATTTGATTCTAGGGTGGTGAAGTGTATTGGGGTTATTAAAGATCTGGTGGTGAATTTAACTCAAGTACCGATGAACAGTGTATTGGTGGATATAGTTGTAGCAGATATTTCTCCTAAATTTGGTATGCTGTTGTCTATATCTTGGGCAAAGAGAGTGGGAGGAACTCTGCAAATGGATCGTTCATATGCTACAATTCTAGTATTTGGAGGAGAATTCAGAATACTTTACATAGAATTACAGATGGCATATTTGGTAAGTGATAGTAAACACCCTAATAATCATCCAATCTATTCAATTGATGAGAATATTGGTTCTTGTATGTTGTAATTAAGTGATGAAGTTAAAGGAGTTTTACAAGTACAGAAGCATATTCCAGTTCAGATAAAGAAAGAAGAACCAGATGGTTTATGGCAGATGTATTTTGATGGTGCATCAAGTAAGGAGGGGGCAGGAGCAGGAGTGTTATTGATTTCAGTTGGAGGTGAGGTCATTTCCCTTATGTACAAATTGGAATTTAAAACAACCAATAATACTTATGAGTATGAGGCGTTGATTCTTGGATTAAGAGCAGCAAAAGACTTGGGTATTAAAGAGCTTGTTGTGTTTGGAAACTCTGAATTAGTGATTCAGCAAGTAAAAAATGTTTACCAGGTAAAGCAGTATTTATTGAAATTTTATAGAAATGAGGCTTGGGATTTAATTGAAAATTTATTTATAGCTTTCAGTATAACTTTTGTTCCAAGAGAATATAATGAACATTTGATTCCCTAGCCTTAGCAGCAGCTTATTTTAAAGTTCCAAAAGTAACACATTTGAAATATCTAATTGATGTGAGATGCAGACCCTCTGTTCCAGATGACATCAAACACTGGAAAGTTTTTCATGATGATCAAGAGATAAAAGAATTTCTGGAATTAGTAGGTGAGTTTTCAGATGATTTAGTTGATCAAGAACATGATTTTGAATTAACGGAAAATGAACCTTGTAGGAATGATTCGATAGCTAATCATAAAATTGTTGAATTAAAAGGAAATTTCATTCCTATGTGACTTGTTCTACTTGAGAGGTTGTTTTCAAAAGATGATGCATTGTTGAAGCCCACCTTGCAGACAATTGAGGAGAATGTTATGTATTATAACATTGGTTTTGAAGATCAGCCTAAAATGATAAAATGTCAAAATCACTATCAGAGAAGGAAAAGAAAAAATATGTTGGTTTGCTGAAAGAATTTGTGGGCATTTTTGCTTGGTCATATCATGATTTAAAAACTTATGACACTAGCATAATTCAGCATAAAATTCCTCTGAAACCAAATACTAATCCTTCTAAATAGAAACTTAGAAGGCTTAACCCAGCATTGCTGCCAGTAATTGAAAAAGAGGTAAAGAAATTACTAGATGCAAAAATTATTGTACCTTTGAGATATTCATCATGGATTGCAAATTTGGTGCATGTACGTAAGAAAAATGGAGAAATAAGGCTTTGTGTTGATTTCCGCAACTTGAACAGATCTTGTTTGAAAGATAATTATTCATTACCAAAAATAGATCAGATTTTGCAGAGAGTTGTAGGATCTCATAGAATTTCAATGATTGATGGTTTTTTTGGTTATAACCAGATTGCAGTACAGCCTGAAGATAGAGAAAAAATAGCATTCACAACTCCATGGGGGACTTTTATGTATGATAAAATGCCTTTTGGGCTTATGAACGCAGGTGCTACTTTTCAGAGGGCTATGGATATAGCCTTTTTGGGGGAGAATGAAAAATTTGTAGTAATATACCAAGATGATATTATAGTCTTCTCCAAGTCTGATGAAGATCATCTGAAACATTTAAGACAGATTTTTATTAAGTGCCGAAAATTTGGTTTATCATTAAACCCAAAAAATTCTCACTTTGTTATGATAGAAGGTAAGATGTTAGGGCATATTGTTTCTGCTGAATGAATCAAAATAGATCTAGAGAGAGTAAAGGCCATCTTAAAAATTAGTATTCCTAGAAATAAAAAGGAGATTCAATCTTTCATTGGAAAAATCAATTTCTTAAGATGGTTTATTCCTAATTTCGCAGAAATGATCAAACATATCACTGAGATGCTCAAGAAGGACAAGGAAGTCAAATGGTCAAATTAGGCTAAACAATCATTTGAAGCCATAAATCAGGCATTGATAGAAGCACCTGTATTGATAGCTCTAGATTATACAAAGGATTTTGCAATTTTTTCATTTGCATCTGAAGATACTATAGCTGCTATGTTATTGCAAAAGAATTTAGATGGTTTGGAACAACCAATTTCTTTTTTTAGTAAAACATTAAGAGATTCAGAGCTTAAATATAATACAATGGAAAAACAAGCATATGCATTAGTTAAAGCTCTCAAATTTTTCAGAATATATGTTTTATATTCCAAGATTTTGGCATATGTTCCAAGTTCAACAGTCAAGGAGATTTTAGCACAGCATGACAGTGAGGGAAAAAGAGGTAGATGGATAGCAAAGGTTATGGAATATGATGTGGATATTAAACCAACAAAATTGGTAAAAGGCCAGGGATTAGCAAATCTTATAACATAATCAAATTGTCAGGTATTAAATCTTCATTTGATGGCAGAACATTCAGAACAAGATATGGCAACAGAATATAGTAAGCAACAGGTTTATAGCAGGTATGGTGAGTTTGATTGGTATAAAGACATTGTATATTTCCTTTTATACTTATAATGCCCTCTATAATTGAATAGAAATGAATGCAGATCATTAAAACTTAAAGCAATGAAGTATGTTTTAATAGATCAGGTTTTGTACTGGAAGGATCCTGGAGGAATATTGTTGAAGTGTTTGGATAAATCAGAGGTTGATGTTGTTACTTCTGAATTGCACAGTGGAGTATGTGGTGGGCACAAGTATTGGAAAGCAACTGCTTTTAAAATCCTAAGAGCAAGATATTATTGGCCTACTCTTTTCTCATATGTGTATCATCAGGTCAGATCATGTGTGGAGTGTCAAAAGTTTGCAGGTAAGCATAAACTTCAGTCATTACCTTTGAAGCCTATAATAGTAAATGGTCAATTTCAGTAGTGGGGTTTAGATTTTATAGGTGAATTCATCCTCCTTCTAGTGGTCAGCACAAATGGATCTTAACTGCAACTGATTTTTTCACTAATTGGGTGGAGGAAATCCCCACAAGGAGAGCAACTGAACAAGTCATAATTAATTTCCTACAGGAACATATTCTTAGCAAATTTGGATTCCCTAGGAAATTAATTACTAATAATGCTCTTGCTTTTAAATAAATAAAAAATGATGAAATTTTGTGAAGAAAATAATATTAACTTGAAACAGTCCACACCATATTACCCATAGGGTAATGGATTAGCAGAATCCAGTAATAAAAATATTGTGAACAGTATCAAGAAAATGTTATTTGAAAATAAAAGGAGTTGGGATACCAAATTAAAATTTGCTCTTTGGGCAGATAGAGTAACTATTAAAAAATCAATAGGGACATCCCCTTTCCAATTGGTATATGGAGTTGATGCTGTGTTTCCTGTTCAATTAGTTACTCCAGTCATTAAATTTATGCAGGAAATAAATGAAGAACCTGATGATATAAGAAGAAGAATGTTTCAGATAATTCAATTGCAACAGGAGAGAGAAACTATTGAAAATATAGCTGAGATGCATAGAAAAAGGATGAAGGAAAGCTTTGATAAGAAAGTTAAAAAAAATGTCTTTGCAGTGGGTGACCTTGTTCTCAGGTGGGATGCACAAAAGGATGAAAAAGGTAAGCATGGATGTTAGTTTTTCATCAAATAAGCTAGCATTATGATCTTAGGATCTTTTCACTAAGAGAATAACAAGCACAGTAATAAAACATAAGCACATCACAAGAGACAAGAGACACAAAGATTTTTCCTCGGGGAAACCATAAAGGAGAAAACCCCACAACTTCCTTAGAGATAGAATCAGCACCAAAACAGTAAGAGATCTCCCAAAAACAGCAGTAGTCTTCTTCTTCTGTCTAGTCCCAGTATTTCCTTCTTCACTAGTGTGCCACACTTGAGTGAGTGAGTGATGTGTAGTACAAGTGATAAATAGAGAGACTCTCACTCTCTATTTATATTCTTCCGTTCACTTGAAGTGCACTAAATCATGTCAGCCCAACTAACAATTAATTACTAGATCCTACACCTTAATTAGTGTATAATAACCCTAGTGCCCCGAAACTGTGGGGACTTACACAATGACTTGACAAGACTTGTTTACATTATTAATCCTCCCGATTGGAACATCGGGGCATGACAACATGACTCAAATACATAATAGAAACATCTAGGAATAAGCATCGGGTTACAATATATAAGATACATAGAAGAATACATTCCGAAGTTACATATACATCAACACTCCCTCTTAACTAGGAAGGTATTCTTTCGACACAATTTTCAGCACTGGTCTTCTTCTCTGTATCAGCTAGATCATCTCGTCTTCAAGTCATCTTCGTCGGATCTGGATCATCATAGAACACCATCACTGGATCTGGATCATCTCTCGATCTGGATCATCACTGCTGGATCATCATTACTGGATCTCAATCATCACTCGATCTAGATCATCCCTGGTGCTATCTCATGATTCTTCTCGTCACAGGAAGTTCTACAGAGCCAGTCCTTTTTCATACTGGATGTATCATCTCAGAGCTGGTCCTTTTTCATACCAGATGAGGCAGCTACTCAGAGCTAGTCCTTTTTCAAACTAGATGAGCCTTCCCAGAGCTAGTGCT
>LPNX010620063.1:135237-169440 GCA_001517045.1 Pseudotsuga menziesii | reverse complement strand
TTTTTCAAACTAGATGAGTCTTCCCAGAGCTAGTCCTTTTTCAAACTAGATGAGGCATCTCAGAGCTGGTCCTTTTTCAAACCAGATGAGGCATCACAGAGTTGGTCCTCTTTCAAACCAGATGTGTCTTCCCATACCTAGTCCTTTTTCAAACTAGATGAGGCATCTCAAAGCTAGTCCTTTTTTCAAACCAGATGAGGCATCATAGAGTTGGTCCTCTTTCAAACCAGATGTGGCATTCACATATACCTGACTATGGAAGGAACCAATCCTCTCACCATGTCACAGCTCTTACATCCGACCATGGAAGGAACCAATCCTCTCACCATGTCGGAATGGCACTGCACTTACATCTGATCATGGAAGGAACCAATCCTCTCACCATGTCAGAATGCATAGCACAAACACATCACTTCCTCTTGGGAGGAAGCTCGATCTGGAGAACACCAAGTCTTTCTCTAAAGTACTCGAACTTCAGCCTAGCCAATGGCTTCGTCAATACATCAGCTATCTGTTCCTCCGTCGCAATAAACAGGAGCTTCACTGCTCCTCTCTGCACCATATCCCTGATATAGTGATACTTGATCTTGATGTGCTTCGACTTGTCATGGAACACTGGATTCTCTGACAACTTCACGCAACTCTGGTTGTCACAATGTATACAAGTAGCATCTAACTGCAGATCAAATATATCAGATAGTAGCTTCCATAGCCATACTTCCTCACAACTAGCTGAACAAGCTGAGACATACTCTGCTTCAGCTGTACTCAGTGCCACACAGGATTGCTTCCTGCTAAACCAAGAGATCACACCTGATCCCATACTGAAGCAACATCCTGAAGTACTCTTCCTGTCAATGGCACTGCCTGCCCAATCTGAATCAACATAATCCTCTAGGTTAATCTTTTGATTCGCATCGTACTTGAGCCCATAATCAACTATACCCTTCAGGTACCTCAAAATATGCTTTGCAGTAATCAAGTGAACACTTCTTAGATCTGTCAAGTACTGGCTCAAGGTGTTCACAGCAAAGCAAATGTCTGGTCTCGTGTTCGTCAGGTACATCAATGACCCAATCACCTGACGATACATCGTAGCATCAATCGACTCTGATGAAGCATCACTCAATGGCTTCAGGTTCGATGCCATAGGTGTGGCCATAGCCTTGCAGTCCATCATCCCGAACCTCTTCAGGATCTCTACTGCATACTTCCCTTGTCCAAGGAAGATTCCATCTGTACTCTGCCATACCTCCATACCTAGAAAGTAATGCATCATCCCCAAGTCCTTCATTTTGAACTCAGCAGCAAGGTTTCTCTTCGTATCAGCAATCAACCCATCTGAACCTGTCACAAATAGATCATCTACATACAGTAGGAGTATCACTGGGTTGCCATCTTCAACCTTATAGTAAAGGTTGGAATCTGCTTTACTCTTGGTAAAGCCCAAACTGGATAGAAAGCTGTCAATTCTGCCGTACCAGGTCCTGGGTGCCTGTTTCAAACCATACAGGGCTTTCTTCAATCTGCATACATGAGACTCTCTGTCATGTGTCTCAAAACCAAGTGGATGTTCTACATACACTTCCTCTTCTACTACACCATTCAAGAAGGCAGTCTTGACATCCATCTGGTGTATCTTCCATTTCATCACTGCTGCCAGAGCAAGTACCGATTTGATGGAAGTGTATCTGGCTACATGTGCAAAGGTTTCTTCATAGTCTATTCCCTCTTTCTGAGAGAATCCTCGAGCTACAAATCTTGCCTTATACTTTTCAATGCTACCGTATGCAGCATGCTTGATCTTGTAGATCCATTTGGAAGTTACAACTGACTTCCCTTTTGGTCTTGGGACAACATCCCAAACATCATTCTTCATGATCGATTGATATTCTTCGATCATAGCATCCTTCCACTCTTTCTGTTCTGCCGCCTCTTCATAATTGGAAGGTTCTTTATCAATGAAATCACATAGTAAAGCTACATACCCGGAATGGGATCTGGTTCTCTTTATTTCTCTGTGATTTTCTTCTGGAGCCCCATATCTTTCCGCACCTTGGATAAGTTCACGTACCCAAGCAGGTTTCCTCTTATGAGGATTCTTCTCCAGAGGTGGATCTATAGGTCTTTGTGGTTCCTCGAACTCTCAATCTTCTTCTTGAGCTTCTTCGTTCATGACTGTATCATGAATCTTGGGTACTTCTGCTTCTTCAAGTTCTTCAGCAGGACTCTTTCTAGATTTGTTGTAAGCTGTGGCTTCATCAAATGTTACATCCCTACTGATCTCAATCTTCTTGTATCCTGGAAAATAGATTCTGTAAGCCTTCGAGCTTTCAGAGTATCCCACAAATATGCCCTTTTTTCCTGAAGGATCCAATTTTGTTCTCTTTTCTTTTGGAATGTGGATGTACACAGGACAACCGAATATTCTAAGATGGCTGACTTATGGTTTCTTGCTGGAGAAGGATTCTTCAGGATTCTTGTTCTCGAGTACTCTATGTGGAGTAGGGTTCTGTACATACACCGCTGTTCTGGAAGTTTCTGCCCAAAGATGCATGGGCAGATCTTGATCATGAAGCATAGCTCTTGCAGCTTCCATGATAGTTCTGTTTTTTTGTTCTGCTTGCAATAGGTAGTGCTCTGTAATGCACATGTGCAAGCCTTCTGTGCCAAAGCTCATTTGGTTCTAGTGTATCATGGATCAAGGCTTGTTCTGGATGACCCTTCAATTTGTACAAGCCTCCTTCTTGTTCTCCAATCACTACCGCATCATCAATAGTCTTTCCTTTTGGCCACATGATGACTTGAACATCTATGAATGCAACCCACATTCCTTTTGCATCTAATGCTGAAATGGATATAAGGTTATTCTTGAGTCCTGGAACAAACAATACTTCTGTCATTGTTAGAGAATTACCAGAGTCTAGCTTGTATGAAGATTCCCCACTACCTTTTATTGGATATTGGTAGTCATCTCCTAGTTTCACCTTGTGAGGTGATTCATGTTCTGACATTTTTACAAAAGATTCCTTGAATCCTGTCATATGTTTGGAAGCCCCACTGTCTATAAGCCAATCATCACTTCCATGAGTAATGTTACCTGTGAAAGCTGATATCAGAACATATTCATCCTCGCTTGAAGAATCTTCACTTTCATATCTGGATCTCTTCTTGGATGGTTCATCATCCTCTGCAGCATGAGCATGATGTCTTCTTTTGTTCCCCTTCTTCTTATGAGGGTGGCTCTTGTTCTTAGGACAGTATTTTGCAAAGTGTCCCACCTCATCACATGTATAACATCTTAATTTTTATATATCTTTCCTGAGATGAGAATCCTTACCTTTGGAGTAATGAGGTCTTCTTCTGCTTTTCTTGGAGTGAGCTGTGAGGGATTGGTCTTCACTTCCCATCTTCTCTTCCCGAGCTGCTATCCGTGCTTCTTCTTGAGAACATTCTTCCCATAGTCTGCTGAATTTGACTAACTTATTTCTAGCACAAATTCCTTGGATAAAAGCATCCCATGACCTAGGAATGCCATTCAAAGTGGTCATCAAAATCTCTGCATTTTCCACTTCTTCATCAACAGCTTCTAATTGTTCCTTGATTTGAGAAAACCTTCTAAAGTAAGACTGAATAGTCTCAGCATTCTGTATCTTCACATTCTTCAATTGGTTTCTCAAATTCATCTTCCTATTAATGTTCTTTCCTTCAAACAATTTGGTTAGGGCATCAAACATAGCTTTAGGTGTCTTAAGAGATGATACCTGTGGTATGAGATGATCCTTGATAGAATCAACAATGATCCTCTTTGCCATAACCATCTTCTTCTTATGTAAGGCCTTTGCCTCATCTCCCTCTGGAACTGGAACCTCCTCCTGAATGTAGGAGTCTAATTCATTCTCGTCTAGGACCAGGGAGATCCAGGTTCAAGATGTCGGATCTGAAGCTTGAGCTGAAATCCTGTAGAGCTGGTTCAGGAGCAAACTAGGGTTTTGTTTTTTTGGAGATCTGTCCACCCAAATGCCTTCAAATTTGTTCCTAACATCTATTTTGGGGAGGAGATCAATCCAGGCCTGGGCTCACTGAAAAATTCCTCTTCTGTAAAAAGCCCTAATTTTCGACCCGAGTGACAGTTCCAAAACTGAAAAACCTCAGAATTGGATTCTGTTTCGACAGAAAGATGCGCCCTAAGGAGGAGATTTGTTACACATTACTTTTTCTGAAAATCGATGGAGGAAGGTCCACAAACTAGGAAGCCCTAGTTCCCGCAGCTGCATAGTGTCTTCTTCTCATGTTAGCTCTGATACCATGTTAGTTTTTCATCAAATAAGCTAGCATTATGATCTTAGGATCTTTTCACTGAGAGAATAACAAGCACAGCAATAAAACATAAGCACATCACAAGAGACAAGAGACACAAAGATTTTTCCTCGGGGAAACCATAAAGGAGAAAACCCCGCAACTTCCTTAGAGATAGAATTAGCACCAAAACAGTAAGAGATCTCCCAAAAATAGTAGTAGTCTTCTTCTTCTGTCTAGTCCCAATATTTCCTTCTTCACTAGTGCGCCACACTTGAGTGAGTGAGTGATGTGTAGTACAAGTGATAAATAGAGAGACTCTCACTCTCTATTTATATTCTTCCATTCACTTGAAGTGCACTAAATCATGTCGGCCCAACTAACAATTACTTACTAGAGCCTACACCTTAATTAGTGTATAATAACCCTAGTGCCTCGAAACTGTGGGTACTTACACAATGACTTGACGAGACTTGTTTAAATTATTAATCCTCCCGATCGGAACATCGGGGCATGACAACATGACTCAAATACATAATAGAAACATCCCGGAATAAGCATCGGGTTACAATATATAAGATACATAGAAGAATACATTCCAAAGTTACATATACATCAACAATGGAAAGTTCGATAATTTATGGATAGGGCCTTTTACAGTGATCAAAATTTTGGGAAACAATACTTTTGTTTTGCAAAATATGAATGGTGAAGAAATTGCAAGTCCAGTCAATGGACGTTTTCTAAAGTATTTTCACACATATTGAGGGATAAAGGATTATTCTACATATTCACTGTATATATCATTTTCTTTGAATAAGACTCCATCCCAATAAGACAGAAATGACTTTAGCAGATATATGAAGGCACAGGTCAACATGTTCTCAAAGTTTCACAGGAAAGCTTTGTCCCCAGTCAGAGCTAGATGTTATCTCTAAGGTTGTTTTTTCATTTTTATCCTAGGGTTTTATAGTTTTTTTTGGTTTATGTTGAGTTTATTTCTTTAATCTTACCTTATTTTATACTTTTGAGTGTCATAATTTTTATATTTTTTATTATGATTTCCTTTGAAGGCTCAAATCATTTATTATCTAAAGTTATGAACTTATATTAAGAGCAAGAGGTTTTATGAAAGATCAATTATAAATTGGGTTATATAAACTGGAAACATTCCTTAAACTAGCAGCATTCCTTAAAATATTGCATTGATGGTTTTATTCATAAATATCATTTGTTTTAAAAAATGTGACAATGAAACAATGGTATATGAATGTATGCAAACACATGATAAGCATTATATATTTGATAGGCTTGGTACTATGGTTTAAAAGCATCATTATTATTTCTTGGAGGTAGTCCTGTCTAAATAATGATTTTATACATCGTGTCACTCAGTTGCTTTCACAAATGTTATTCATATGAAATCGAGACATTTGGTGTAATGAGTAATGGTACCAATGTTGACAGTATTGACAGTTGACATTGATATTCCATATTTCCCTAAAACATGTTATATTATTGTTCTTGAATTCCATTAGCTCTGTGAGGTCTATAATTTGAAAAGTTTGCAGAATGCCGAAAGTAACAATAGAAGAAGACTAAAAAATTGTGGTGAAAAGAAGACCAGGAGGCCTGATTTGCAGACTGGAACCTGATAACACACAATGGATACTGCAATTTCCAAGGTCAGCCCAGTTGATGAGAAATGCGAGATTGTTTGTTTTCCATGAAAAGTTGCAGGGTTATCATACAAAGGTGACTATGGCCTTTATAAAAAATTACAAAGATGGAGTGGTTCAACTCAAGAGTTTGAAGATCATGGTGAATGAAGAATCTATTGCAGAAGCAATAGGGGTTTGAGCACAAGGAGAAAGATGGTTTAAGCAGTAGGATTTTCAAAGCAATTATGGTGAGTTCTTAATGTTAGGGTTTGAGAAATTAGACTGGAAGAATGGTATTCATGTAAGCAAGATAAAACCCAATTGTCAAATTCCCTTGGAAATGGTTCAAAATTATATTACATGCGAAGGTCGCTATGATAGGGTCCTCAAATGTCACTTAAGGTTATTGATGCATCTCAATGGAAGCTTAAAACTCAATCTCCCATTTTATCTATTAAAGATCCTGCAAAAGATGGTTACATGGGTTCAATCCCATCCAGAACATACTGATCATTCTGTATACCATCAGGGTTTAATAAAATTGTTGTTGATTTCACAATTGCATAGAGAAGGAAAAACTTGGGAAAGTTTTCTATCAGAGTTAGGGTTTGAAGAAAAGACGAAAGAAAAGGGGAAAAGGGTAACAGAAGACTTGAAACAGCAAACGAGAAATCATGAAGAACAAACTGAGTATGTTGCAGCAGAAGGTAAGGGTTTTGTAGAAGAACCAAACCAGAATAATTTGTTTCCCGAAGTTTCAGTTACAGATGAAAACCCTGAAACATTGAGCCTTGAAACATTGAGTATTATGTTAAAGAATATAACTTCAAAGAATGAAGCACGAGTTCATCTTTTGAGATCAGAAAGCATTGGTATGAAGCCCAGGACTAGGTTAAGAAGTAAATTGCAGGCATAAATGGAATTGGTGCATGAAGACTGTGAAGAAATTGTGATGATAAATGATTCTTTCAGCGAAGAAACTATACAAGCATATAAGGGTCAATATTGCTTAGATAATGAGAATTTCATTGATGTTCAAGGAGTTGCAGGGTCTATACCTGAAATATTTTGCACAAATAAACAAGTGTGTTCAGAAGTTTGTTCAGTCTCGAAGCTTCCAGAAGAAGATGAGGTCCTTATGAAAGAAGAAGCTATTGAAATAGCTCCAAAATTGAACCAGATTAAGAAATCTTTGTAGACATATAAGGATCAAAATAAGTTTTTACAGAGTATTAATGAGAAGTTAATGAATGCAAATAAAAGGTTACGAGCGGATTTGGAGGAGAAGGAATCAGATTATCAGAAGTTACTTTCAATATCTAAATACATATTGAAAGAGAAAAGAACCATCCAGAAGTAGTTCTAACACATGAAGACTTAGAGTAAGGAGGCGCACAATCAAATGGAGAACAAAGATGTTGAGTTTTCCAGATTGCAAAAAAGATCCTAGGTTTTAAGTGATCTAACTGTCTTGTAGAGGCTTCTAAGAGTATTTAGACTTAGAATCATAGTTGGATTTTGAAAGAAATTAGGGTTTGACAAATGTCTATTTCTATTTGTATTTTTTATTACACTTGTATTAAGACTGTTTTAAGAAGATCAACTTTGCTATTTTTGAAAGAATTCGATCCATAGACATAGGATTTGATAACTATCTCAGAAACTCAGAGGTTTTGTAAATAAGGGATAGTAGCTAGATATGACAAGGTGGCAATCGGAGATGGGAATCCAATTTTTTGTATACTGTATGATATGAAACTCTCTGCATCTTCAATACAGGTTCTACTTTGATATGATTATGGTTACGAGCTGATTTTGTATTTTTATGAATTGTGTTTTTTATTATTTATCCCATGTGGTCAAATACATTCCACTACACGATTCTTGTAATGAAATACATTTATCTTTCAAACCTTTAGTGACAGAGTCATATTCATTCCATAAATTCATGGTTGTAGTTCCCTTGTTATTGAATTTTGTATTCCATTTTATGTCATACATATCTTTAAATGGTTATGTGGTTTTTCCTATATCTTTGATTACATACCAATTCAGTTTTTATTTTGATTTTATTGAATTATTTTTAAAAGATTTCTTTAAGCTTGAACCCCTGTAGTCTAGGTTCAAATTTAGGGATAACACTCTGATATGTATATGTATGAGATATTGCTTGAATAATTGGCTCCTTACAGGTGAAGAGAAGAAGCCCTAGAAGCTTTGGAGAAGATTGAAGGGGGAGAAGATCAAGTTTGGATCAACCGTCGTAAACCGGGTAAGCCAAACTCTCTTCCTATTCCCGTTTCATTTTCTATAAAAGTTGATTGTCTGCAAGTCTATTAGTAAGTTGGTAATCCCAGAACCTAGGTTACAAGGGTGTATTGTCCTATACAACACACATGGACTTGAGAGATCAATGAAGTGATTTCTAAATTCAATGACGTATCTCACTTTTATATGTTATAAATCAATACTACAAAACATACAAGTTCTAACATGGACACTATATTACTGCTCAATCCCCAAACTAGACATGTAATTATGACTCCCACTCTCTTGCAATGAGTCAATGAGATTCCATATTATTAAGTTGTTATGATGGATGAGATCCATTCATTGCTTTGATTTTATTTTACTCATTGTTAATCAATAAAATGTATGCAACTTGCTAATAATCAATGTATTAATCAATGAATCCCTAGTTCATTAATAATCACTTTCATTCCCTTCAGGACAATCTCATATTTCTCAAACCACATCAATTCAAATGTCATGTTCTAATTCATGCCACCTAGTTCACTAATAATCACCCACCATCCCTTCAATTCAATCTCATATTTCACAAACCACATCCATTCAAATGGCATGTTCCAAGTCATGCTAGAAACTAGAAATCGTCTTTGACAAGAAACGAGAGGATCCACAAAGCAACAAGTCCTTATTGTTAGACTTGGATTAGTGGAGTTTTAGTCATATAGTAGTTTCACCATGCCCTCATGTGCCCAAGACTCTCAATAGTGAGTAGCTATGATTAATTTGTCAAATTGTATTGGATTCCATATACTCCAGGTTTTTGTTATAACATCATTCAATTCATCCTTTAAACATGTCGAGTTGATGCTTATTCTTGAGAGGACTTAGAATTATGTTATTGACAAGTGGTTAGGTGCTCTTGTGAAGGCATTAAATGTGGTGAAGCTAATCAATGACCTCGTAAAGATAATGTTGTTATTTTAAAGGTGGTGGAAACAATGGTCTTATGAAGGTAGTGGAATCCACATATATTTAAAATGGTGACATCCACATATATACAAGTCAGTGGAAAATGAAGAATCCATAGTGAATAACTACATTGAATGTCATGAAGAATTTTCATTTGAAACTTAAGTGATTGAAGATGAGAAAAAATGTAATCAGAAATTGATGCTAAGGTGATATATAGTTGACCTCAAACATTTTAGTGTTAATGCACTATATATCACTATAGAAGAAGAGTAAATGAAACTATCATGATTTCATGAAAATCAATGTCACACCTCGATATGAGTCCAAATAAGATAGATAATTAGTTAATTGGAAAAAATAAAGTGCTTTATATATGTTTCATTCAAAAATTAGAATAAAAGAGTGATACATGTATTAACTTACGTTCAAATAAAGTAAAAATCATGACAAGTTGATTCATGTAATCTTGTAGCCTAAAACATGGCGACTAATAATCAATGTCATATTTGTCATTGTGAAGATTTATTCCAAAGAGAGATCAACCTCATCGGTCTTCTTCCTTATCTAACCAATATACTTTTGGAAAAACCATTTTATATGTCATATTTCATTGTAATAAAATAATTTTGCTGGATTTATCTTATTACTAAGAGGGGGCAAGGGTGAATTGATAATTGCGTAGATATATATATTATTTCACTTTGACTAGTTAAAAAATTTTAGTAACAAATACAATAGTGCAAAAATATCTGAGAATAATTGTATATCTATAAATATATAAAAATGATTACATCACTGGGAGAATGAAATATCCAAACATGAGCACTGTCACGTCCCCACCCCTCTACCAGAGAGAGAACACGACTATGCTACTATCAAATCTAGGCAATCTGGCCCCATGAACATAAACATAAAATGCATTGAAAATACATACACATATGCATAATACATGAAATATACAGCGGAAGCAAATCATTCAATTCATTCAATCATTCATCATGTTCATAATTCATTAAACAAATTCATTGCAGATGTTAAACACACGAGAATACTTATATTGAGAAGAAGCTTTCCTGCAACTAGTTATGTCGCTGCAATGTTCCACCAAACATTAGGCCAGTGTGCTCATCAATCTCTCAACATCACTACCACCCTCAAGCTAGGAAATATTCCACAAGGCACTAGGGAACAACAGGCTTACGCACAACAATACCATACATCCACAGTCAAGTCAACACACAGTTGGGTTTCACAGACTGTCCAACCAAGCCAATGAACGACTGGGTTCCACAACTATTAAGGAAACAACCCAAAAACATAGGGGTTCCTTGGACTTACTTAGCCAAGCCACACTTTACATAAAACACACAGTCAACCAATTAATCAAAACATAGCCACACACAACTTTTGGGTATGAATTAGCTTTTTTGTACACCTCAATAAAAATCCACTCTACGCTTTTACTATGTTTCCTCTATTATTTGCAAACTATTGATCAAACTATGCTTCAAGTTTCCAACTATTTCTGCGCAATCATTCCTTGCATACTTCTAATTAAATTCTCCTTGATCGCATACTCTTTGTTCAAATGCTCCTTGTTCCAATGCTCCTTGGGATCCTCCTTACAAATCTGTCTGATTGCTCCTTGTATTTCAGCATGTCTTGTAATCTTGCACACTGTCTCAATTCATACTTCCATTAATTTCCTTGAGCATTTCATATGTTCCCCGAAGCTTTCAATTTCATACTATTACATATTTTATGCCCCTAATATTATCCTTACACCCATTGATCTCTCTCTTATTTATACCAATCTTACTCACTTGCTATGTCCATAAGTGTGTGTTTCTCTAAGTTGGTAACACCCCTTCTTCCTTTCTTTTCGGTCAATCTTACCTGCCCGCTTATTCTTTTGGTGGTGTGTACTTTTGGGAGTTCTATAAGTTGATGGGATTTGTGCACGATAGCTCCATGTCTTAGTGGGATTTATGCACTGAAGTTTCGTGAATTGGTTGGACTTATGCATATATGACCTTATTATATATACTTCTTCAAATCGACATTAAGACTTTAATACCATCACCAAGTTAAACAATCTCTTTGACGTTTAGTGGGACTTGTTGATACTTGCACACATATTTTCTATATAATTCTTCAAAATGGCTCTAAGACATCAATGTCAACATAAATCTCAACATATAGTATCAATGTATTTGGACAACATGAACTGCAACCAAGGCTAGTTTTTCAATGTGGGAATATCTCAATCCAATTCTAGTTAGGTTCTTACTCAAGTAGTAAATTTCATGCTCCTGACACTCATCATCCCCATGAACCAACACCTTGCTAATGGTATACTTATAGGTTGTGAGTTATAAGAGGAAATCCTTATTTTAGTCTAGTGGTTTCAATAATAGGCTAACACTAGGCCTTTTTCAAGGTTTCAAATGATCATTGAGTAGCATACTCCCATAGGAAATGAACTCCCTTTTTAAAATTTGCATGAATCCTTTCTTAATATTGGTGTAAATTGAAATCAAATTGGTAAGAAAAATACCTTTCCTTGCAAACATTGGAGCTATCTAATATTCTGTGAGGTAGGAGAATTCACTATTACATCAATCTTCAAAAGATCCACCATAGTCTCATACTTGGAGACAAAGAATCCAAGTAATGTCCCAAAAAAAACACAAAAAATACACTTATCAATGTTTACCTAAATGTTATAAAAACAACATCGATCATAAACTGCTAGAAGGTGAGTTAGATGATTGGTTCTATTTTAGGTCTAGTTGTTAGGTCATCCAAATATGCTTCCACAATATGCTTGATGTCATGGAAGGCATAATACATAGCTCATTGGAGAGTAGATCTAGAATTTTTAAGACAACATGATATTTTCCGATAGGAAAAAGAGCCATAAGAGAAATTAAATATTGTTCAATACTATTATTTTCGGTGGATTTGAATATGATTGTAGCCATAAAATCCACTAATAAAGGAAAAAAATCACTTCTCGCAACTTGAAAAAAATATGATATATGAAAGGGGTGGGGTAGTTATCCTTTGGACAAGCCTTATTCAAATCCCAAAAATACATGCACACATGAATGGTCCCTTATTTCTTGGAAATAGGAACAAGATTAGATACCCATTCAGTTAGTGAATCCCAGTATATGAAACCCGCTTTTAAAATTTCATCCATCATTTCCTTGATTGTGGATACCTTTTGGGGATTTTCTAGTCTTAGTTTCTAATGAATGGGTTTCATATTTTTAAGTTTTAATCTAATCCTCAACTATCCTAGGGTCAATTCCTGACATTTTTCATTACTCTAAGCAAAAACATCACAAAACTCTTTGAACATAGCAATATAGATTTCTATTTCTTTTGGAGAATAGTATGCTAGTTGTTTTAGAGTTATTGATGGACATAGTATTTGAAATGTTGTCCATATTTACTTCCACGCATCCTTTCCAAAATGAGAGGAAATTGTGATATAAAACAAAGTCTCCAAAGATGGTTAAATTCATTTTCTTGTCTTCTACCTGATTTAACTTGGAGAGGAAATATGATTTGTGTCACATATATTCTCATAACCTCTCAAATCTAGATGTGGCTTCAATAATGGCCTCACTAGAAGGCAATGCCATATCCAAAGGGTCTTGAGAAGGCAGAGAGTTGAAGGACCAAACATGCAAGGTGAATAGGCGAATCTCTTCCTTGTGAGGAATATCTTAATCAAAATCTGTAGTCACTCCTTGAATATATTGATAAATTATTTCTATTGCAAACAATGGCATAGTCATTCCAAGATATCCATTGTTATCTACCAAAGTAGACACACTAGGTAATATATATGGATCACTATTTAAATGGGTCATTTTGAATGATGACAAGTATTGTGTCTCTGAGCTCCTACATGACAATGAATTAATAGGATATTTTGTGATTGATGAGATTGCATACATAATATTATATTCCATAAAACCCATGGGTAAGGGAAGATCAAGAGGGTCCCATTAATGTGGAATACAATTGACACCTATTCTTTTGCATGCCTTCATGGAATTATCGACTATCAAGACATTCGATCCTAATGGGGTAGGTGGATCATGTTGATAGAATGTTGATTTATCGATGGTGACTATGTCCCTGGTGAGGGAAACAAATCAATTGGAATATAGATGACACCATTGTATCCATGGCATACGTCCAACTATGCTCCAATAAGAGATTGTAATATGATGGTGAGCTAGTAACCTTGAACAAGTCTACCAAGACTATGTTACTCCCCGATTCAACAAGGAATGTGGGTATTGGTCCATGAGATATATAGTATCAACCATCAAAAGCGGTCAACATGGTTGGAAATGGGACTATACCTAGATATCCTAGAGCTTTCCAACACGAAAGAGATATAATACATCTTGAAGCTCATTCATAAACCATAATACAAAGGATGATTGTGAAATGAGATGATACATAGATCTGAAACACAACATGATGAGAGAGAAGTAGTTTGTGATTATCCACATCACAAGTAATCAATTGTGTATCAGACTAGTCCAACTAACAACATATAGTTTGTAGCAACAACTTTTGTTAACAAGGCAAGTATGAAGAACCTCTAAGGAAAACATTGAAAACGATGCTTGGGTTAAATCCCTGAAAATATTATAATTGTGGGAAACTCAAGAATTATGATTATGTGAAAAAATTCTTAAAAGACCCTTAGGAGGGCATGGAATTTTATAAATGATCAACTTTTCTTTATGCAAGGAAGGTGGCGGTTAAATCATAGATATGTCTTTATCCTTAGACCCAGAGTCTAAAGAATCACAATTACACATCCTCATTTGAATTTTTATCTCGCCTTCACAAATGTATACATTAACATTTGATGTGTTCCCCCCTTGCAAAGGGGTACCTTGATTGCTCCCTTGCAAGAGTGTAGTTTTATTGGGGACCTCAACAATGATTTGTCGAGCCTGAGGAGGGAAAGGATTTGTTAGCATAGCAAATCGTTAAGCCACATTTTGATGTTCCAACAAGCATTGTGCTTCCTTTATTTTGGGGAATTAATGAGTAAGGTGATCTTCCTCGTATAACTTACACGGGGATTGCACCTTCTTCTTCTATTTTTTAACCCCGCCAACATTATTATTGTTATCATAATTATTACTAGACCCTTGCCTTTTGTTTTTACCCTTTTTTCCTTTGACTTGTTGGATCGCTTTCTTGTCAGTGGACTAAATAAAAAGGACATCAAATGATTGTGAATGCTTTGTCACATTTGCATTTCTCTAAGAACCTACATAGATCCATCTTAAACTCGGATCTATCAAGCACCGAGAGGGATCCAATTTCTTGATGTGTATTTTTTTTAATATCTTAGCTCAAGAAATTTGATCCATTTCTTTCTTTATAAATCTGAGTTTAAGTTTTAAGTTTTTATTTTATAGACTTAATGAATTTTTTTAATTACTTTTCACAATTTTTTATTTTATGAGCTAACATGGATTTTTTCCATTCCTTTTATTTTTTAAATGGTAAAATTATGTTACGTTAAAACATCTCCCCCATACTGAGTTGTAGAGAACCTCACTCCTCTTCGTTGAAAGAAGCCATCATTTTAGTAGCTAACGAAATTTTTCCCATTTGATTAGACACCTAGGTAACTACAATGTTCTCTACAAAACCAATCATGCCATTGGAATTTGGTATTATATTTGGCTTGGTTGGATATGTTTATGCACTTGGTGCATTAAACAAAATTTCATATAGAACCCTATATAGGGAATAAACTGGTTCTAATTGCCAGTCTCTAAAAATGGATTCTTATTCCATCTTGACCTCGGATAGGCATACATCCCTAACTATATATGCTAACACATACTTAAAAAGCCATTCTACTAGGAAAACATCAAGGATATAACAATTAATCATACGCCATATCCTTCTCCATTCATGGATATGATCAAATATGTGGGTAGAAATGTCGTATCTAAAGGATGTCAGTAACCTTATCCTAGTTTCATAATGGACTAGTAACTAAAAATGTGGGAGAAATATAGCCAAAATTTTGAAATCACTATTAGAAAATATTGGGAGTGTTGTATACCTCTTAGAAGTTTTCCTAGTTAAGGTGTGTTGGAAGAGTTTCAAACTAGTGGAATCATCCATTAATGAATTCAATGAACACCAGAGGCACATGATTTGCGAGATATTCTCCAATCTACCCTTTGAAATTAGAAATGTTTGAGGAAAATTTTGTCAATATGGGAGGTCAATTGGTATTATGTTGCACTAGGTCATTATTCAACTTCATCAAATTGGGAATATTTAACGTAGTGAGAAATGACAATTAGAATTTCGAGAATGAACTAAATGAGCTTTGGGGTTGCCCCATAACAATATTATACATATCATTACCCATGGAAAAAATTACCCCTAATGGATTTGCATGACTTGAATAATTTTGTGTGTGCATATGAAACCCTCAATCTTGAGGGAAAGCCTCATTCATAAAGTTCCATGTTCCTGGAAAAGAATCAATTCTAACCAGAAAACCAGGTGACAGAAATAAACCAATCCCTAGATAAAGTGTGGACACTAGGATATTTCCACCTCTAAAGGTAAATGGGATAGAATAGATACCCATTGGTATACTCATATTAGGGAAGGTAGAGAAAGTGTTCATATTAAATGTTTCATGCCAAATGAGAAAGGGCCACCACTTTGGGAATAGTAGATGATGAACCAATCCCACTACTAGGAGTAGCTATAGGGGTGGACCCTATGTGTGTCCCAGATATGGTGGGATTGGCACCCCCTAACAAGATCTAAGATGTTATTGGATTATCATCCCCTAGAGAGATATCGGTTGAAGTAGGAGTAGTGCTACCAAAAAATGATGTATTTGTAGCAGTACTCATGTTCAACTTATTTAATAGATTTAGATATTGTACAAAATATATTCCTAATAAATCCTGAACGTTCACCAGTAGGGGAGTATGAGGATCAATCAAAGAAGGGTTTAAATTATCCAAAGACATGTCATGAATATCCTTGAACTTAAGTGGTATGAAGTCATCACTTATAGGAGGGGAGGAATCCCTTCCATATCTTTGAGAACTTCCTCGGGTTTCAAACTCCTGGTCTTCTTATGGTGGGACCTCTATTTCAATTTTATTTACAACTTGTTTACTAACTTCTCCGTGTACACTAACAACTATGTTAGGATCGACCCTTCTTATTGTTGAAGTCCAATACCATTTTATTATATATGAATAAGTGACCCTTCATCATACCAAATGGGATAGCATAAAAGTCCACAATAATAAAAATGGAAATATGTTTTACACTTATTGGTAACATGTAGTCATTCAATAGGGAAAATATGTCCAATACATTAAATAAAATGTTTGATTTTCACAAACAAACATTTTAAAACATAAAAATTGCAAGAGCATTCAATTATATTGATTTCCAATCTTCACTTGAACTATTGGCATTGCTCGAGTTGCTTGCATGCCTCATTTCTTCATCACTTGTATGCAATATTGTACTTGTCTTATTTGACCAAATGTTTAGTTGATTGGTTTGATTGTGTTCCTCCTCTTCATTTTCCATCTAAAAACATCAAAATAAAGTGTAACGAGTATATCTACATTTATAATATAATATACATGATTGTATAAATTAAAAAGTGTACTATAGCAATAAATGATTCATAAACAATATAGATTCTCTCAAAGTCATTCCTAATGTCATCTTCAAGGCTCCAATCCATACTATTTTCATACTTTTTTTCATGCATGTTTTATATGACTTCACAAAGCATTGTTATAATTAATATAAAGGTAATTTATTGATGTTCTATTGATTATAACAAGAGCCACAAGGTGGAAAATGTCCTTGGACTTTGACAATAGGATTAGTACGAAATATCAAATATTTAAAAACCGAGAACTATAAACACATTCAAAATGGAAGTAATAAAAAACTAAACTATCATGAAAGTACAAAATCTCTTAAGACTAGCAAAAACAATCTATATCTCAAATCTACACTTTCTAAAACCTTTATAACCCTAAAAAATAATTTGTAGTAGTAAGGAATTTACTTTATAAAATAGTCGTGTTGTGATGCAATACCCAACATTTTGCATGAAAAGAACCACTAGCTCAGATTCTGGCTTCCCCTCCACTAACAATAAAAAAAATGTTTCGGGATAATTGCACAAGCTATTCAAAACATAAATAACGCCAAGCCCGAATGTTTTGTTAATAGAAATTTGGGATATCGTTGTACCATCATAATCCAATAATATTTCCCTACACTTAGTCCTCTTATATGCAAACACAACCCTCTAAATCTAAGATTACTTTTTTTTTAAATCATAGCTTTGTCATAATAAAATTATAATAATATCCACTAGGTGGCAATGCCCTTGCACTTACACTTGCATTTGTACTTCCATAAATTGGAAATTATAAAGTTGTTAGTAATAGATGCAAGTTTGGAATGAATCTAAAGAAAAGTTTACAATTAACAATTAATGGAAGACGAAAATTGTCATGGATTTAAATATGGTTTGTCAAGGTCCAAGGAAATTCATTGTCATCTTGGAGTTTAATATGTAATTAAATAAACATTTAAATGAAACACTGAATGTCACTCCCATTGTATATTTTAATATCAGTGTCCATGGGAAAGAAAAGTATTTCACTATGCTAAATTTGGTATAGGATAAAAATTATCTCAATTTTTTTTTCTAATGTTTTAGCTAGAATTTTATATTGTTTTTTTTCCCAAAGTTTTAGTTGATTTTTTTTCTTTTTATATAGAAAAAGTGAGATAGTTTTATAGATTGAATTTTCAAAGTAAAGTTTTTGTTTCAAACTTACTTGAAATTATATTTCTTATACATTTTAAAGATGAAAGGTTCAAAATATAGTTTTTCTTCAAAGCAATATAAAATGTTTATAAAAAAAGCTTAAAATTGATTAGAATTATATTTGTTATAAACTTTTGCTTAATCAAATATAAAGAAAAATAGTTTCCATAAATTATTATTTTTTAAATCCTATAATATAAAACTAATAAAATGACATAAAATACATCAATAAAAAAAACTAATATTATTATTAATTATCATCAAAATAACATTAATAGAAAATAAATTTTCTTTGCTATAAATTGTCATAACAACTATTACTCTTCTTTGATATGCACAAACGAGGAAATAATCATTTTTTAAATATATATAAGTCTATAACATCCACAAAGGAAAATACAAATAATTGGAAACATTTAGAAAATAATTTATGTAATACCTCGGTTTTGACCTCGTTTGCATTAAAAGGTACATGATGTGTATATTGTAATTAATCATGGTGAGGAGCTAAAGGAAAAAGCCCCACCATCGATTTGGTTGTGTTATGTTTCGGCGATTGGAATCGTTTCCGATGGTTTACCGTGCTGTCTAGCACATCATAGTTTTGGCATCATGTAAATATGCACTTTAATTAAAATGAACCTACAACCAGCTACAACGATGCAACGATAATGAAAAGGGTATGATTTTCCTAAGGATAAGGGGGGGGGAATTGTCTAACCATGGGAGCCATTGGGAAAATCCATGGGTCAGCTGTTAAACCCTTTTGGTTGTCACCCACCCTTTTTGTCTTACTCACCTTTCCTTGTCTTATCATCCAACTACCACAGTAAACCCTTGATGTTAGTTGGGGCAGTTATTGCTGGGTAGTGGTGGGTGTGGGAGGACCGTCAGTCCTTGCCCATGTGCCCACTCCACCAGTAGACTCTTCATCTTCACGTTGCGTGGGAAGAGAGGCAACATTCCCACTCTCCACTCTCCCACGACTCCATTCTTCGATAGAGATTTCCATTCTCCCATGTTTGCTCATCCTCACGCATAAGGGGATTTTTTTTTCTCCATGCATAGGGTTCTCCTTTGGTTTTGGGTTTGTGCTGCGAGTGGGGAGAGCAGCCTCAGGGCATGATTTCTACTCTGTACATGAAATCATTGAGGTTCTCATCCACAATTTTGGGTTTGCTGTTGGTTTAATCCGCGATTTGGGTTGTTGTTGCTCTTCCCAAGATTTTGGGTGCTGAATATTCATTCACGATTCCTTCTGTGTGTTATTGTTGAGTCGTTTTGGCCATGATAGGGCCAAGAACGACTCAGGAATTTTTTTCCCCCTATCCCAACTGTGAATCGCTTGTTTGGCTGCGTGTATGCAATGGTTGGTCTTCGGACTGTGTTGGAATGGGATGAGGGCTTGGTTTGATTGATAAACCTGGTGTGTTTGGGAACCACATAGACAGAGCTAGAGGGTTGGCTTTCTTCTCCACAACCCCTGAATAGCACTGAAGGGAGGTCAGGGCCTGAGGGACTGTGTAGCAGATAAGGGATTGATTTCCTTGTGTTGGGTGTGTGTGGGTGTCCTAGAAGTCAATCTAGTTCTGGTGTAGGTGCCCTTAGCTCTTCAATGGGCTCACCAGCTTAGCATTTAGCCTTTCCTAGCTCCTCGATGGCCTGATAAACCCAACTATGTTGGCTTGGCTGTTTTGTGTATCCTTGGCTATGTGTAAGCCTGTTTGTTCCTTATTCCTTGGGGAATCATGCCCAGCTCGGGGGTGGCAGCATTGCTGAGAGATTAAGGAGCACTATGGCCTATGGTTGGGTGGAACGTTGCAACGACGTAGCTGGTTGCAGGACGAGCTTTTTTAAAGATAAGTATTCTTGTCCATTTCACTTCTACAATCACATTTAATGTTAATGAATTATGATGAACATGTTGAATGCCTAAAGGAATGTATGTTTGCTTCCGCTGTGTATGTGAATGCTTATGCATCTTAGCATGTTTTATGTTCAAGCATTTCGGTTTTATATATGTTCATGTTCATGGGGTGGTTTTCCCGGATGGTCAATGGCATGGTAGTGTCCTCTTCGCTGGTCGGAGGATCGGGGACGTTACAATTTACCATAGAATAATCATTGATCTAATAAAACATAGAATCATGTACTTTAACATTTCTCTCTAATATATAATTTTAGAATAGTGGATGTATAATGCAATTAAACATTTATTAAATATCCTTCCAAATAGTTAGCATCTAGTTACATTTGTTAGGTTATTAAATACACTTTAGTGACCTTTAGCAAATTAACTCTTGTGACCTTTAGAAAATTAAAACTTACATTGGGGTAGGGATGACAAGTTCAATTCCCACTAAAATTGGGTACCAGCTAGATGACCCCCACCTCCTCATTTTAAATTATTTTAAATTTGAAAACACACATTGAAAATGACAAGGCAAAACAAATTAAACATTTTATATTATTAATATTTGAACCAATTTTTTTATTTACATAAACACCTTATTGTATAAATGCCTTGCAACAAAACATGACATAATACCAAATTTCTTCTTGGTAGGTGCATAGGATCCAACATTACATTGGTACATTGGGTACCATCCGGTAAAAAGATAAAATTGCAAACTAGATCATCATTGTATTAATGAAATTAGTGAAAAAAAAAAAGAGAGAGTATGAAGCGATAACTCAGGAAATTGCATAGTCCCATGAATCTAGTTTTTTCGTAAGAGCCAAAACCGACCAACTTGGGGATATTCACACTGGAAATTCAACGAGAGATGATTATATGCATCTCATGCCAACAATTGGCCTTTGTCTCTAGGACCCTTATATGTGTTTCAATTTCACGACATGCATGTAGTGTTCATACCAAAATCAAACTTGAGCAAGAAAAGACCACTCCCTGTTCCATCTCCCATTGATCGGATTATGCTTTGTTCTGTGTTTGTTGGATCTACAAGAAATCAATGAGCTCTGACAAGGAGCTTAGAATGTGTGTCACGATGTAAAATCAAGGAATGGAGTAAAGCAGATAATCCATACGAGCACCAATTGCGGATGAATTTGTCTTGTAGTTGTTGGTCCGACAATTCATTCAAGCACTGATCAATATGATGAGTGTTCTTGCACCAACTCGAATGCATGTGCTCATGCACCGTGAAAGGAGATGGTTTATCTCCCACCCTAATCAATGTGGTCCTGCACCAACTCTAATCCTAGGTACGAGGGTTTGGTCTACCCAATATTCGAACCGCAGATTCACGAGGTCTCTAGTATAAATGCAACTTTTCTATTGAACTCCAGGTCTCCATGTTTCTCCAACTTCTATGGCCATCCGCTAGTGCCCAAACTCACTAGACTTCAATTCTCTCTCCACACTCCAATGTCATGCGGAGGCGGAGGCGGATGTAAAGTGTGTGTCTCATAATCAGAGGGCCAAGGCTGAAGAAGGCATGTGATGTGTGCACAAGAAGGAATTGGAGTCGATTTATATTGGGAAAAGAGCTTCCACACACAAACTCTTGAGGAGGCTAGCATACCAACTCTTAGACTCACCCAACGAAGGATCTCACTCGCACATGGAGCAACAAGAAATACTGGAAGCGAGAACTCAAAGAAATTGAGGAAAGGCATCCAAAAATAAATGTGAAGGAAACTTACTTTGGAGTTAGTCACAATGGTTATAAGCAGCAAATAGAGCAAATGATAAATCTAATTTGATGTGACCTATAAGCCATCTAGTTGTAGCCTACCCATAGAGAGTAAGTGCTAACCACTATAATGCAAACTAATACAATCAGATTTAAATCTTTATGGCTTCCCATCTTATATTAATAATTGTTTATTTACTAATTATTTATAAATACATTCAAATTTGTTATTAATAATTGGAATATAAAATCCCTTTTTGTTGCAAAAAACTTGAAATTAACATAAGAATACAAGCTATTAAATTGGTTCTCTCTTTCCTCTCCTCTGAATCTTTCATTTTCGTGGGAACATTAATAGTTCGCCCCTTCAACATATTTCTTGCTCCAAGACTTGGCATATTCTGCGTCCAAAGAGAGAGGATTGTTCGTTGCTTGCAAATTCTAATTATTGAACAATGTAAGTACATTTTTTATCCTTGATATGAAACTATCACACCACTTATGTTTTCTGCTTCAATGAACTTGTCATTGTTCTTTTGTTTACTTGCTAGTAAAAAGAGGGTGGAACTTTTTCATTTCAATATAACTTTTATACTCCCACAGGCTTCAGAACTATTGTACTATTGTAGTGAATATAGAGAATGATGTTAATATACTTTATCGGTCCCTACAGAGCAGCACAACAGGCACTACATGAATAGATTTTGCCACAATCTATTCATCTTGCTCTGATTTAAATGCATTATAACAAATATAGAATCTATTTTTCCATAATTGCACTTTACAATGCAGTGTACATAAGTAGTTATAATTATGATGATATATTATATTGAATTATAAATATGTTTATTGATGGTTGTGAAGTAAAGTGGATTATTTTATTTTATCTTGTGTTCTAGTCCATACTGACACATACATACAGTCCCCATTCTCATTCTAGGGAAATACACGCACTCCTTGCATTACATTACGATCTAGATCTAGATCTAGATCTAGATTGGGTAAGCAACTATCATTGCATCAATATTTTATTGTAAGCAATCCTTTCCTTTCAGTCCTCAATGCATTTATATTCTATTCAATACTCATAGTATCTATCTATCAACTCCGCCAATTGTCAATCAACCGACTAGAAATATATGCCCAACTAAGATGGATGGCCAACTGTTGGTGTTGTTGTCAGCTTTTGCGGGAGGAATAGTAAAATATGGTCTTCTGGGGATTTTCAGAAATTCCAGTGCACATGGCGTGACATGTGATGTGATAATAGAGTAACGCGGTAACAGGAGCCATCATATTAATATTTGGGGTGGCCTGAGAATTTAGTAAAGTTTGGGATGCTTGCAAGGCGTGTTGCCATCCCAATATCCATAATAATTATGGATGGGAGGGAAATTTTTAATCAAAATTTTCCACCTAGTTGTGTTTAAAGTTGTTTGGTTGGTGGTATTTTCCCAAAGCAAACCCGTAGTAAAAATTTAATAAGTGGAGGGACACTGACTCTATCTTATTTATTTCAAGCTTGTCTTTATGTTTTTGCCGTGCAGGTATTAGTATTTACCAAGGGTTATTGAGATGCTCTGCATTAGTATCTATGTTTTATGATTTTTCAAGCTCTTAATTGTTAATGTGTAAACTGTGAAGCTACTTGTCAAATATTTTTTGGTTTAGAAATTTTGTTTTAGAAATTTACAAATTTCAGGTCTGCAACTTATAGAGCTATTAATTAACAATGGCAGGAACCTTACATCACCTTAGGGGTAATGACATATGGTCGGTGCATGTTGTTATTGAGATGTCTCCTTTCATGATGCAATTATGTTCATTTTTTTGACCATCTCCTTGTACATTTTTTTGGACATTCTTACCAACATGTTTCCGATATCACCTTGTTTGTCCTTGGGAATTTTAATAATCTTCCGAGAAAAAAAAGAAGTGAAAAGAACAATTTTCTTTATTAATATGAAATTAAATATAGCTGAAATATTAGTTGTGTTATTTATTTAGTAGTATATACATTATAGAAAAATTGTTTAGGAATAATACTTTTTAATTGATTTTTTTTTGTTATTGTATGGTTTTGTTATTGCAATTGTGACATGTATGCTTGATCATTGCTTTTTGTAATTATATTTAATCTGATTGTTGGAGTCATTGGATTGATTTTTCTATTGTGAGTGGAAATTGTGTATATACGTTTGTTCCACTTTATCTCTCATAGTTTTATAAAAGTTTCATCCCCTTTCATTAACTTCTAGTACCTCTAAATGAACTGAGGACAAATTCATCATCATTTACATCCTTTGTAATTTTTATCTTCGTAACATGAAATTTCATTCGGTGGTTGGTCCCTACACAACATTCAACGAATCTGAAATATTGTGTTTGAAACATATTAGTGACTATTCGTAAGAAGTACATAATTACTAAAAATTCAAAGAAAAACTTGATGTTGATTACCTTTTGATCCACTTAATTAATCTCTTTGCAATGTTTTCATTGAGATTTTATACTCTTTTGCAGTCAGATTGCAATACAACTAATTGAGTTTCCTCAATATTTTGCTCTGCATGACACACATTAACCAATATAAATCATTTAAACTCCCTAATAATTAAAATATATTAATCTTAAACTAAAATTTCAAAGAACTATTTTTTCTCTTTTTGGGATATGCTCCCGACATGTTCATGGGGACAAGTTTTATTCCTTGAATTTCTATCAAAATGATTTTATTAATAAATACCCTACAACATAAAATAGTGAGACTATGAAATATGTTTTACAAATAAAGTCAAGAGTTTCAATCTAAAACAAAGATAGTTTAATTGATGCACTAGTACAACTTATGTGTATATGCATTAATGCCTAATACTTAGGTATATGAACCATCACAAAATTATTCATTTAAAAAAAATATTAAAGTTTATCACTGCATTACATAGATATAAGAGCACTTGTGCATATTATGTATATATTGCATTTCCAAACTCACAAATATTTTTTAATTGTGAAGTACATCTAAAACAATTTACTTTGTAATAAGAGCATAGGTGCATTAATATTTAAAGTGTGCACCGAAACCACAAACACATTTTTTAAAACCGTTAGGGATAGGATTTGGGATTTTTTTGTGATCCAATGCAATAAGTGGTCTCATTGCAATAGATTCCCAACATCCCAAATATAGATACACAAAGATATTAAATATTTAGTGCCTAGAAAAAATAAGAAGGAAAAACTCATTGTGAGATAGTAAAAAGACTAAAATCCTAATGCTAAAGTTTACATCCACATAAAATAAAAGCGAAGCAACAAGAAAGCTTGAGTTTCTAGCATTGAAGGTAACTATGAAATTTTTTTATTTCCTTATGAATGAAGTATAAATATTAATAGGGACTAAAAGAATTAATAATTTTTTTGAAGCAATTCGAGGAAATTTGAAATGAATAGTAATAAGTTACATACCTAAAATTTCTCCTTTGTAATGTTGTATGTGATCTACAATTCCTTAAAAAAAATCTCTTTAAAAAATATGTTCGTCTTAAAGACTTCCCTTTTAAACCTCTCTTGCATAAATCTCCGCTCATTTTTTCACTAAACATTTCAGTTCATTACATATGCATCAGTATTTTTTTATTTTAGATTTTGGTGCACGTTAAGGAGTAATGTAAATCAATGTGCTCTTTCAGAAGAAAAAAAATCGTCACTTTAATACAAATAGAAAGAAAAAACAAATGATATTTTCATGTGTGAAGTTGTTCCAAACGATAGTTATTGGTACTTATCATAATTTACTACACATGTGCTTATTACAATTATGTATGCTCTAGTGCGATAATATGTATTCAATGCGGTAGTTGCATTAAAACATTCCTTCGAATGTTTGTTTGAAGTTAAAATGTTACATGCATCCCAAAATTTCTTTTGAGAATACAAACACACAAATTATAATACACAATAGGATACATGTGTTCCTTAAACTCACACCATATACTTAAAAAATGGTTTCAGAAGTATTTTGAAGTTAAATTGTTATATGCTTCTCAAAATTTATATTAAGAAGGTAGACATGTATTGATTATTGACATAGCTCAGTTGCAAGGTTAAGAATTTATATGATAAAAAACTCAATTCTTTAAACTCCATCTCATTCCATGTGTAATGTTAAATGGCTAATTTTACAGGTGCATTTCTTCGTAGCTATGTGGGAATATGAATATCATTTTCGCATTGAGGATGTCGATGATGGACATATTACATGTGACTATGGAGTTGAAGATGATTTCAACAATTTAGACATGCTATCCACCATGATTAAAACATAATAGATAGTAATTTTAAGGTTACATACGAAATATATAAGAAATCTTGCAAGTGGACTTATCATCTTTCCAATGTGTTATTTTTAGGTGCAAGAGGTGAGATACCATCAACTGAACTAATGTTAATGAAGACTATGGCAACGGAAAAATATGTTTAAACTATTAAAGTATGTGGGATGAAACTAAAGATCTAAAATTTTCCCAAAACACTACAACCAAATACTTTTTACCTCGATATATTGGATTGGTTGTTTGTACTAAGAAATAACCCTAGATTAAAACATATGCTTTAGAACAACAATGTTATATTGTCAAGGAAGATAATAAGGGTGATGGAAAAATAGAGTGGTATGTACATGTTTTATTTCAACATTTATATTGTGGGTGTGTCATTTTATTATTGTTGCATATCAATAGACAATTACGTTTTTTTATTGACTTTTTAATGTTGGAAATGATCAGTTAACAACTATTTCAAACTATCATGTTGGAAAATAATAATGATGAGGATTCTCATTCCATTTTGATAATCTTATGATACATATGTAATGTCACATGTTAAAAAAAAAATAGTTAAAGAGGTTTAGTTATGAAATTCATTTTATTTCCTTACATATTTAATTTCCTTGGGTGGTGTGGCAATCCTTGAGTGAGGTAAGTCCATAGAGGTGGCGAGGATGGAATGAAGGAAAGTTCAAGGTGGTAAGTGTCATGTTCAATTGAGTGTGGTGGCGAGATGTTATGGCCCCAAGGAACAGAGATCATTTTCGTCGAGGAAGAGGGGGAAGACCGTAGTCTATAGTGGATGTTGAACAAGCCTTTCAGGAAGAGGTCCCACCCAAAATTGAGCATGCCATGGAATAAATGAAGGCATGCTCACTAGAAGAACATGATACAAGACAAAAGGAGCTGGGTGGGAGAAATCCATATTGGACAGTCAAGAACATTCTGGATTGGGTGTTGATAGACCAAGAATTCATGGAGGATGGATGATTATGTAGTACCAATTGGAGCCTCATTCCAAGTGATAGTAGAAAAACATGATAATTCACAAGAAATGCATCTCCATTTTGTTTTATGATTATCAGTGAGAGGGTTGATCTCAATATTTTAATTCCTCGTGTTATCGATAGGTAGCTGAGAAGTATAATGGAGCTCTTTTCTTATTTTTTCTATCGACATTTTCATAATTGTTTGATAGGTAATAAATAGTCTTGGTTTCCCATCCATGGAAAGGAACTAAGAACTTCACAATAAGATCAAACTTGGTAGAATCTTGAACCATATTAATAGTAAGTTGTTGTTTGACCTAGTTTCCCATGTGGCAGGTCAACCACAGCATTTTTGTATGGTATGTAAAATTTGATAATGAAAGGTTCTAATAATAAATTACAAAAGAAAAAAAATATGACAATATATTTTCTATCCAATTTTTTCCACGTGATGCCAATATAGAGGATAAAAAACCCTACCTAGTCACCCTCAGTTCCTTTGTTTAGGTTTCCAATGGCGGCTCTCCCATATGTTAATCTAGGGGAGGCCTTTATTCATTCTTTAGATGTAGCTTGCACCCATTTGTATCACCCCCGGGCTACAATTTATCTCTAGACATCATGCTTTGTAAATATTTCCTCTACTCCAAAGGTCAAGATCACTTCTTTTCCTTGAAGTTCAAAGTTGTTGATCTATCTAAGTGATGGTTGATTATCTAATTCACTAGTTTGTGGCCATCACCTAGAGCAATGGAGATCCAACTCAGTAAAAATGGAGATTGCTCATTAAGGGAAATAATCAGAAAAAGTCATGGACGAGGTTATTTCAGCTTCCTTTTCAAGAAGAAATATGATAGTGTTTCAATTTTATGGAGTGACCCTTTCTTCATGAGGTTGGGGGGAATGTATCTAAATCATTGGACACAATATTTTGATCTAGAAAAAGACATACCTATTGCAGTTCTAGTTTGAGTATGTCTTCCTCACCTTTCCTTGCATTGCTAGAGTGGTGAAGACTCGATAGCAATAGGTAAATCTCTTGGCATGTTCATTGATAAATTTGATCCAGAGGTCCCAATGTTTTCATATGCTTGTATCTGTTTTGAAGTGGAATTGGAGAAGGGCCTCCAAGAGGGTATTAACCTATCCATTGATGGATGTTCTCATGTTCAAAAGTTGGACTATGAGTAACTTCCATTTCGGTGCAAGATTTACCATGAATATAGCCATTTTGTGAAGAACTTTCCTAAATCTCCCACTCAATATCCGGTTTTTGAAGATTATAATGGATGGTAGTAAGTGAAAAAATGACCTAAGAAAAGAACAATAGGGTTTTATTTCTCTTGTTCATTATGCTCTTTTGTGCCTATTAAAAAAAAATTCCCTACATTCTCACATCCAAACCTAGAGGGAAATATTGGGGAGAAAGGTAAATCATTGGTAATACCCTCTAAGAAAACAAGGTGATTTGAACAATCAGTAATAGACGAAATTATAGAAAAACCTGACATCAAATGGGACTTCCTCTAGAAACCTACAAGGAAATGAATGCAACTTAAGCAAAAATACGCTCCTCTCCAAACACAATTGTCACCAGAAATAATGTGAAGTAGTAGTTGGATGAAGAATTGGAGGAATCAAAGGAGGAAACGGATCCTCATAGAAAAGGAATAAGTTCAACTAAGAAAAAGAGAGAGAGAACAAGCTGCAAAAGAGAAAATTTTGGTTTTCCAAGCTACACTAGATAACTATAAAAATGCTCCTCTAAAAAGTCCCATTGGAAGAAGCACATAAGATGAATATGGCAAGGAAACTCTACTTTGTAGCAGATAATGAAAAAGATCTATTACAATTGTATAGGAATGGGGAGTATAACTAAAGTGGAAGAATCCTAGATGTGGGTGATAACGTGGCCCAAAGGAAGAGTGGGAGTAGCAGCCCGAAAACATAGTTGTACCCCAACGCCATTCCCTAAACTGATCATCATTACGATCTTAATGCATCTGGCCTCGTCATCTCTCGATCCAGGAGTGAATTCAAGGTTCTAGGAATGACATGGCATTCCCCTTGTCACATCATATTGTGATCCTCTCTGCATATTTATTGTGAGCCGAATGAGTTTGATTCAGTCATACAGCTCGTGCAGTCTTAATATAGCCATGGTGTTCAACATTTTTCATACCCTTTCTTCCTCCCTGTACAATTTGGCGAAGCACTCCAGCTCCTTTGAGCTCCTAGTGAATGTTGGTTGCACTAGTTTTCTTCCTATGACTCCTGATCTCCCTGCCAACTTCTAGTTCCTGCTCCACACTATGTCTTTGGTTCACCTTGAAATGTCCTGTAGACTGCGAGCTACCATACAACTGTAGAAATAATATCTCCAATTCTATGAGAAAAGATGGTAAGAAGAAACACAGGAAATAGATCTTTATACTAAGATCATTCCCACAAGAATACACAAGAAAATTAGAGAGAAGAAAAGAGACTAAATCACACGAATGAAGAGATGAATATTGGAGTGTATCCTTCCATTAATTAATGCTGAATAATAGTGTACATAGATATTACATCCCTTATAGGTAAAATCAAGTTGTGTGGAGATGAATCATAAAGCTCATAAAGGTAGAATTACCAAATATGACAAACCCCCATAGGTGGCTAAATCACTTCCCAAATCAGTCAAGGACCTCACGAATTATAAAAAGCATGAATGACTTGTCAAGAGTGATGGAAAACATGCTAATCTTGGAAAATGGAGAGAAAATAATGGAGGATTGGTTGGAAACAAAAGATACTAGTTTCCTAGTTAACTAGCTTTACCTTATCCACAAAAAAGTAGGATAAAGGTATAATAAGGAAGAATATGCAGAAAAGCGCAGTTACTAATTTTGGGAGTCCATAAAGTGGTTAAGATCAGCCCAGAATCAGAAATAAAGCATGCATGGGGTATAGATGGCATGTGTTGACTTTAAGGTGCAAGTGGATGCCAACTAATTAGCTAGTGGATAGGAATTAAATCAAATAATGATTAATATTCTATCCTAAGTTATGAGTGGGTTTAATAATATCCCAAAACCCCCCTTTAAGTCTGACTTTATGATGGTATGTCAAAAAATATAGGTGTATATAGGGCCCAACAACAAGGCTATGGTCACCCTTTAACAATTATTATGTCCAAAAAGTTGAGGAAAGAGGCAAAACCACATGGGGAAAATCCTCCCTCAAGAAAGGACAAGGCACAAAATATGAAATAATATGTCTTCAGAATATATTTATCTTCACTTGAATGAGCTGAATGAACTTCTTTTTGATGAAATACTTGATGAAGAAATCATGAACTCCATGATCATGCGCTAGAGTGTAGAACCTGCAAGAAAGAAGAGGAGAGACTCCTGGTATCTCATCAACTGATGAAGTACGATAATTATCTGAATGCTTCTTTCTGTTGTAAAACTCTGATCTACAAAAAAAATATGAAATGGAAAATATATCTATGCATACTCCTTCCCAAAGAGTACAAAAAATAAGACAATTTGTTACACACTCAATTCCCTAAATAGCTGCAAAATTGTGATGTGAATCACATGTCATTCTTCCAATATGATGTAGCACCTTCCCGGATCTGATATGAGGTTGATAAAACTCTGATATATCAGAAGCATTAACATATTAAATAAAAAATACAAAGGATTCAGTGATTCCATGAGGATATAGGGATAGACTAGGAAAACTATAAGCAACTGGGAAAGCTGATAGGTGTAAAAATATGAATGATGGATAAACTTGAGATCTGAACCATAAGTGTTTAGAACAGATCCAAACATGTTTAATATCATTCCAAATATGAATAAGTTCATGGATAACCAACCAATGAAATATAGACAAGACTTCAAACCTAGTAAGATAAATAACATTGCATAAGAGACCAATGAGGAATCAACTAGTGAACTTGGGATTTGTATAGTCTTAGGATTATTCAGAGGTATGGTATATTTTATGGATGGTGGTATTTATTTTTTTATGACATTCATATCATCCTACAAACATGATTCTAAATAATCCAAGAGATCACATATAAGCATATCAGTAGACTCATGGGAATACATAGGTAATGAATCCTCTTTAGTAGAAAAGGAGGAAGGAAGGAGATGTTCAAAATATCCAAGGAGGCTCTGAGTATTGATGTCAAGGAAAAAGGAGGAGATTATGAAGCACATGAGATCAAGTAAGGTAAGTGGTATGACACACATAAGACTTGATTTGTCTAAGCAAACATCCAGAAAGACACTAGGTTGTACACCATCAATGAGAGAGGTATGCAAAAAGTGTGAAAGATCTGGCACATAGATCTCAGAATCTAAGATAGAAGATACAGAGGAAATTGAATGGGTGAATGGATCATCATCAATATCAATAGAAGCTCCATATTTCACTTCTTTTTTATCATCAGCATCATAAGAAGATGAAAAAGATGGCTCTTCAATGTTTGCTTCTTAATTGAAGGAGGAAGCATTCGAATCAAAGAGGGTAGCAACAACATGAATTGTATGAGAAACTTATTCATTATAAATAGCTTCATCAAAGAATTTAGAGGCCAATATATATTTATAGAGAGCACATGAGGAGATGTTGGGTTCACTCCATGCTTCATCTTCTACTTCCTGCATACCAAAAGCTTTGTCCAAATTGTTCCAAAGCTCAAATGGATATTCAGCAGAATCTATGAGATGATGTATATTTGGAGACATCCCCAAACACATAATTCCATAAGCTCTGTCACAATTATCTATCCACACAATGTTCTCTTCATAAGACTCAGGTTCGCTCAATGCACCAATGGAGACTTCAAAGAGACATTGTCTCTTAAAGTATGCGCTCATCTTGGGATTCTAATTAGCATAGTTGAAAGGAGATTGTAGAGAAACTTTTGTATCCATATTGAATTTTTTGATATGCTCTATGAGATACTCACTACAACCTACAAAACAAAACTAGGAGAAAATCATGTAAACTTAGATCAAGCTCTTCTTCAGAGAGGGATAGGAGACTGAATGCGCTCTGTTGGAGAGAACATATAGCTCCTCAAATCTATAGAACTTGAGAAACCTTGTGCTCTGATACCATGTAGAAATTATAGCTCCAGTGATATGAGAAAAGATTCTAAGAAGAAGCACAGGAAGTAGATATAGCTACTAAGATCATTCTCACAAGAATACACAGGAAAAATAGAGAGAAGAAAAGAGATTGAATCACATGAATGAAGAGATGAATATTGGAGTGTATCCTTCCATTAATTAATGATGAATAATAGTTTGCATAAATAGTACATCCCTCATAGGTAAAATCGAGTTGTATGGAGATAACTCATAAAGCTCAGAAAGGTAGACTTACCAAATATGACAAACCCCCATAGGTGGATAAATCACTTCCCAAATCAGTCAAGGACCTCACGAATTAGAAAAATCATGAGTGAGTTATTAAGAGTGATGGAAAAACATGCTAATCCTAGAAAATGGAGAGAAAATCATAGAGTATGGGTTGGCAACAAAAGATATCAATTTCCTAGTTAACTAGATTTACCTTATCCACATAAAAGTAGGATAAAAGCAGAATAAGACAGAATATGAAGAAAAGCACAGTTACTAATTCTAGGAGTCCAGAAAGTGGTCAAGATCAAACCAGAATCAGAAATAAAGAATTCATGGGTTATATATGGCATGTGTTGACTTTAAGGTGCAAGTGGATTCCAACTAATTAGCTAGTGGGTAGGAATTTAATCAAATAATGATTAAATATTTTATCCTAAGTTATAAGTGGGTTTAATAATATCCCAACACGGCATGGGAGTGCAGGACGTGTAAATTCCAATGAACAGGAAAGGACTCTCTCTGTAATAGTAAACATTGAATTTTTTGATGTTGAAATCTTGTAGCACCTGTGTTATCTTATGGATGGCTGGGAGGATGAACTCCTGGGCTCCCCCTCCACAGTCAACAGGAAGGTTCTGTGCAGACACAACTTCTGGGTGGTGAATAACCTCCTATCCAGGATCATCCTTCATCTTATTGGTACTCAAAATGATCCTTCGACGTCTTCCTCGATTCCTCATGTGGCTCCTATTGACACTGATCAATTTACACATCCCCCTATGAGGAATGTTGTTGGGACTCATCAGGGAAAAGCCACCATCACTATAGCTTCGGAATACAAGAAAACTGAACCACTCTCAATCAAGAAGAATCCATCCAAAACTAGTTATTCGAGCAACAAGGAGGACACAGTAAGCAATTCCAAAAGCCCTGGAAAAGATGGTGGCTAGACTTTTGACAACCCTCAGGATCCCCCAGCTGAAATTCGACCAAAAACACAGATTGGATTTGGCTTTGGTGTTCCCATTAAGGACAAGAAACCTTCCAAGCACTAAGTCAAGGTTCCTAGGGTTTTGTTTAATTTTCATATGGTCAATCTGGGTCTAGTTTTCATTCTTATTTGTAGCAGCAAAAATCAGTTTTTGTGTTTCAAAAATACTTATTATTCTCTCAGTATGATCTGTTTTCCATTCTATAGGGAGGATATGTTTGACGTTAAAAGCTTGATTTCCCGAGAGGGTTAGGCTTCAAACTATATTCTGCTACACTAAGTTCAAAGAACTGCTATCATGCTCTCTATTTTTGCTTGTACTATTATTTTGAATGAAAATATTAGACTCTAAAATTACAAAAAAAAAACTAAAGTGGAAGTAGTAAAGAACCTAATTAAGAGTGGAAGACCTTCCATCCTTCTCATTAAAGAGACCAAAATGGAAGAAGAAGCAACAAAATCAAACCTGGAGACCTTTAATTCATCAACTGAACTCAAACTCGTAGTTGACGCTCCTCTTTCATTCCATCCTCCTTTCTTTTTCATTAGTTTATATTTTTAATCCCACCCTAATTCATTTCTTTTCACATGTATTTTATTATAGCCTCTCTTAATTTTGTTGCTTCTCCTCTTAATCCTCTAATTTAACCACTTTTGTTCCTAATTCCTTGTTGAATTTTTGTAACCTCCCCCTCCCCCTCCCCCTCCTTTCATCAATTTATTATATTCTTCCTTTTTAACCGTATACCTAATCTTTTTATTTCTCTTGTTTTCTAATTAAAT
>LPNX010620063.1:116420-135202 GCA_001517045.1 Pseudotsuga menziesii | reverse complement strand
CTATATATATCTATGTATGTATGTTTTTAATAATATTAACTTTCTATCTTTAAAAATTCTTAACCCCACTTTCCTATTCTTTTTATTTCTCTTTTGGTTTCTTTAAATCAAATAAAAAACTTGTATTTAATTTTTTTTATTGAACTCCTTTTTAAATTTTTTATTTTAAATTCCATAATTTTATCATTTTTAATAATATTATTTCATTTTCAATAACTTTATTTTATTCTCGATGACGAAACCTTAGAGCGGGTGATTGCGGGAGGAAAGAATAGTCGGGTTTATCGGAGGAAGTAAGTTTGACAGAAGAATGGCAAAAGGTAGTGGGGGAGGCAGAGGAGCCTCCCTGGATGTAGATTCGACAGGGCTGAAGATTGGGGACATCCCAATCGATCTAGGTATAAATCAGGCTGAAAATGATGGTTCAGAATTTGGGGCAGTGCATGCCTAAAGCGACCTTGATTATGTCCATGCAGGTTAGATCATCGAAGATGAGGTAAAATATCCAATATATGCTGGACCATGCATTGATTGGGAAGTTTGACAAAATGAAACCGTCAGAAAAATCCCTAGTTTGGTGGATCAACTTTTCTTGGAAACCTAAAGGACATTATGACCTTTAGTTGGGGTCCAAGGGTTTCTTCACCATTTCTTTCATTAACCTAGAAGATCAGAATAGAGACTTGGATGGGGGGTCATATTTCTTTTATTCCGTGGGCCCTTTTCTAAGACCCTGGAAGAAAAATTTATTCCCGGAAAAGGAAGACATGAAAGTGGCACTCGTATGGATAAGGGTATACTCCTTGTCAGGGGACTTTTGGTATCTGAAAATATTGGAGGACCCGGGGAACTCCTTGGGAAAATTCATCAAAATATCGAAGCAAACCCGAATCCAAATATATATGGCATACATGAGGATTTTTGTTTACATGGATCTGACCAAATATTTTCCAGAAGCAATCTAAATGACATGGGATGATGAGGGTTGGATGAAAACCCTATATTATGAGAATATCCCATTTCGATGCTAAATATGTCACGGATATGGTCATTTATTTAGGGACTACCCCATGAACAACCCAAAGACTACTTCAAGGAAGGAAGAGGAAAATAATAATAAAGGATTTACAAGGGTTCCATCAAGAAAAAGGGGAGTACATAAACATGAGAACCAGGATGTGAACAAGAAGACAATGGTTTCAAACTAATTTGAGATCTTGGAATAACTCTTGGAGGAAACCATGGACAAACAATTAGAGGGAAAACAACGAGACCAAAATACCTGAGAAACAGTGGAAACCGCCACCCAAATGGACGAAGAGATTAGTAAAGGGAAGTAGCAAGAGGAGGATCAAGAAAGATGGGAGGAAGCAGAGGATATGGACATTAGAGATATGGATTTGGAAGGGATTGATCAAGCCTGTGTGGATGTAGGGAAAGGATATGTCCCATAGGAACAAGTAATCCTAATAAGATAATCCATCCTCAGAATTCGTGCCTCAAACCAACTTGGGATAAGTTTGAGTTCCCATAAGGAGATGAGAAGGAAGTTCGAAGAAACCTCCAAGAAGACAAGCAGGAAATTGAACAAACAGAGACTTGCAGAAGCAGGTAGGCGGTTGGTAGAGTCGGTACAATACCCTACCATCAAGGAAGCTCTAGGCCTATAAGTTTCCCAATGAATATTTTATCTTGGAACATTAGGGGCTTAAACAACCCACGTAAAGTCAAAATATTAAGTAAAAATATGAAGAGAACAAAGCCAGTCATATTTTTCCTACAAGAAACCAAGTGCCCGATAACTTAGATCGAGGAACTGAGTAAGAAAATATGGAAGGGAAGTGACGGGACGGGAATTGATGCAAGAGGTTATGTGGGAGGCCTAGTGATCTTATGGGACCCCACTACGGTTAGCTTAGGGTGATTCCAAGGCAGTCAATGTTTCCTATCTGTTGACTTCAAGGTGATAGGATTTTGAGTTAAAGGAGTGATTACGAATGTATATGGACCTCACAATGCCGGTGAAAAAAGGGACTTCATCAAGTCTCTTCATAAATCCTAGGAACGAATGCCCAATTTTCACTAGGTAGTAGGGGGATATTTCAATATCATCACCTCTTTAGAGGATAAAAATAGTGGATGGCACAGGATGGAGGAATATTGTGAAAATTTTCGAGATACCATGGAGGAACTAGGACTGGTAGACATCATCCCTATAGATGGATGGTTCACTTGGAAAAACAAAGGATGGGGGATATATCCATTGCTTCTCGACTTGACATATTCTTGGTCTCTAAATCTATTGTTGATATTGGAAGTGAAATTCACTCAGCCACACTCCTGAGAGTTGGACCGAACCATTGGCCCATAGAGTTAATGTGTAGTGGGTTGCGATCCAAGTTTAAAAAACCCTTCAAGTTTGAACAGTTCTAGATAGAACATACATATTTTGATGAAACGATCATGACATGGTGGGAAGAGTTGAGTGAAGATGAGGGATACAACATGTACAAGTTCTAACAGAAGCTGAACGAGCTGAAAACTAGAATAAAAAATGGAATAGGGAATAATTTGGAAATATCTTCGCTGATAAGAAGATCATAGAATATCGCATTAAGGAGGTCCAATATATTGGGATAAATGAAGGATACACCAACGATATACAAATGGAAGAAATTAGACTCTATTCAAAATTAGATGAGAGGAAAAGGAAGGAGGAAATTATATGGAGAAAAAAATCTAGGAACCGGTGGCTGAAAGAGGGAGAGAAACACAAACATTTTCCAGCATTCGGTCATCCAAAATATGATGTAAAATAAAATATTCTCCATTAAGAATGCCAGAGGAGAACGGGTGGAAACCAGGCAGAGAATTGATACCTCCTTGAACCACTATTTTACTAAGATAAGGTCTCAACCAAGGTAGGACAAGAGTGATGGAATTGATTAAATTAATCGGTTCATACCGTCTCTAGTCACTCATGATAAAAATGATCTCCTGATGAAACCTATAACCCTCCTTGAGGTGGAGGAGGTTGTATTTCATATGAAGGAAGGAACTACCTCGGGCCCAAATGGGTTCATGGTGAACTTTTTCCACCAAGTCTGGGACCTAATCAAGATGGAAGTATGGAGGATATTTGAAGACTCTATGGTCTCCAAATAGACGTTGTTTTGTAATATCACGGATCACATAGGGTTACCAATAATACACATTGAAACATACATACATAACAGAGACAGGAAACAAGAAGATATATGTGGAATAACAGATTATATTACATTATAAGGGTCCATACAAACATAGAACTGAACCAAGTTCTCATCTGGCCCAACAGCCTAATATATATGATTTACAAATAATTACATATAACTACATGTCGGTTCAATAAACCGACACGACCTTATGCGGATGACCTAATCTCTAATTAGTCAGCCAATCGACTTAGTCGGCTTACCGACTAGCTCCTCCAACATCTCCCCCAGGAAAAAAATCTTTCTTCATCTCGAAGAAACAGGGGAGGTACTCAAAACTCTTTTACTATCGGAGGTAGTTATTTTCTTGTTTGTCTTTTATGGGCTATGAAGTTAGATGGTTGGTCGTTTCTGTATACATACTTCAACAATTGCTTCCGTTGTAATGGCCAGTTGATGTTGGAATTCTGTCCATTTTTGAATTACTTTTTGGATGTCGATGGTTAGTGTTGTAATGCTTGATAACGTCGACATCTTCTATTGAATGGAAAGGTCTGCTATTCTTTCCATGTTGGGTCCCATAAACCGTTCTTTTTCGTCTATTGTCTCCAGAATCCTTTTCATCTGCAGACAAATGGTGTCGAATTTCTCCAGGCTCAGGAGTGCCTGCTACATCCACTGGTGTGCTTGTCTCTTGAGTCTCTGCAGTTTGGTTGTCTCCAGCATGATTTGATCTTGTATTGTGCTTCTAAATGCTTCCTCAGTGCTCTTTCTCTTTTCTAATGCTTGAATTTGTTGTCGAGTCTGCTGAAATACTTGCCCGTAATAAGTAGGTCAGTCCTGTAGTACCCCTTCTGTTATGACAGACTCTTCTATGTTGTCTTGTAGCACTTTGTACGCTTCTGAGAAAGATGTGTACTACTGCATTAGTAATCTATATGTTTCTTCTTTTTTTTCTTCCTTTGTATTTTGCATCTTTACTTGTAGGGTCGACACCACACTCTCAAACAGTTGATATGCCTTTTCAAGCGGCTTGTCGATGTCGACTTCCATCGGTCCTGGTATTACATATTGTTCTAGGTTTCTTCATTTTAATAGGAATTCGACTTGTTCCTTCTTAGTGTCGTTGATCTCCTTGCGTTTGGTCTGGTTCTTGTTTTTGCTTCAATGGCCAAAGTTTCTAAGAGTTGTCTCAAATCTTCGTCCTTCAGCTTTGTTGCGTCGACTGCAGTGGTCGACCCAAGTTGGCTAATATGGACCATTGCCGCTTGTGACTCTTTTTGGTGGTCCTTCTTCTTTATCCTAGTCTATCAGTGGTTTTTCGATTGCTATGTTTCTTTCCTTGGATTTTGCTGGTATCAACAACTTTGTGCCAGATTGTTGAGCTAGTTCACGGAAAATCTCTTCGATTGTTGGGTAATAGTTGAGAGGTTTTGCTTTTGCTTTTGCACCCTGCATATACCAAACCACAGTATGGTCGAGCTCCAATTGGATGTGTGTGGTTTTCGACAAACTTCATCGGATTTTCTGAGGCACCCTCCATCTGGTCGTCTGAACTTTCAGCTGTTGGAGCCAGTTTTCCAACAGTAATTTTCCATTTGCCAGTTCCTTCAATGTTCCAGTCTGCGCAAATGGATTAAACCTCCACATATGGAATTTTGTTGGTTCTTAGAATTGCTTGTCCTCGACTGGGCACAAGTGGTACATCACTATCCATATTATTAGAGATGGGAACCTTATAATCCCGCCCGACTCTTGGCATTTCTCACAGATGGATTTGAGAATGTCAGCGACATACTGAGCCCATCTATATACTTTTCTTGTTTCGGCTATCCTGTCTACTTCCTCTAACATATCCAGTTTTAGGTCGCTCCCTCGACCTGTAGGTGTGAGCCCTATTGCTATGATTTTGGCCATGATTTGTGGCGTCCGGGATTGTATCTGGCTAATAATTATCCCTTTTGAATTCTTCCTGGAGGGCGTTCTAGTTAATCATTCTACCAATATTTCTTTTATTCCGACAGGGACTGGGTCTCCTTGGTTGGAGAGACCAGTCAATTTGTATATGACTTCTCCAGAGATTTCGACTGGTCTGTCAAAGTAAACTTTCCCATTGTGGTACCGGCTGATAATAAATTTTACTGTTGTTTCCTTGGTTCCTCCAAAACTCGCCATGAACATGTGTTCATGTAGTTCATAATGGAGCTGTGATTTATCTTCTCTGATGCTTGTGTCAGTTTCTTGTCAACATAAGCCCATTCCTTGATTTCGGCCAACTTTTTGGCCCATGATTTTTCTTGTACCTTGGCGTTTTTGGTGTTTCTTAACCTTCTCATCAATGGGGTTCATGATATTGTGGTTCCTTTGTCTTTGCATCTATGGCTCTGGTTTTTTTTGGTGCTATATTGTTGGTTTCTTGGTCGAATTTTCTTATAGGTTCTCAGTTCTCAACTTTTTGATTGCTGAATTGCTCTATCTCTTTGAAATACTGTAAATGATCCTTTTCTAGTCCAGTATTTATAGGCGAGGTGTTTGACGTTTCTGTCGATGGGTGTATTAATGGCGAAAGTGATGTTCTAGCGCATTCTTTGGGTTTTGCATTAATAGTGATTTGCTTCTGGCGCTCATTCTGGCCGTAGTCATGAAGGCGTGATTTGACCTTTGAGGTCGTTGGTTGATATCGATCATGTGAGTGGTCGATGGTGGTATGTCGATGGGTTTGATGTTGGTTGTCGAAGCGTTGGTTTCCTATCATCCTGGGTTATGGGTGTTGGTTCTGTTTTGTTAATTTTAATATTTTTATAGTTTTTTTTCTCTCTGACAGTTATGGTCAGTTTTTTTGTTTTTTTGAACTTGTTTTAATTTTTGTACAGTTTTAGTCGAGCGCCATTAACAAGTTTCTGAAATACTATGCCTTGTAATGTACTTAGTCGGACTGATCCGTTGGCATGAATCTCTTCGACAACATAGGGTCCCATCCATTCTGTATGTAAATTTTTGGGTTTTCCTTTTACTTAAATGTTGTATAGTAAGGCGAGATCCCCTGTCGATAGATTCTTGTTTTTTATATTGCAATCGTGCCAAGCCTTCTGCTGTTGTTTTTGGATTTCTTGGTGTTGTAGAGCAATCAGTCGGTGTTCTTCTATCTTACTTAATTGCATTAGTCAGTCCTTTCTTCTTTGTTTGACATCGACATGTAAAATATCTGCTATGATAGGTGTTTGCTGTCGAAAATGTAGTGGAACAATTGCTTCTTGTCCATAGACTAGTCGAAATGGTGTTTGGTCAGTTGAACGCTTGTATGTTTTTCTGTAATCCCATAGTATTGTAGGTATCTTTTCGTCCCAATCATCCTTATCGGTGTTACAAATTTTAGTTAGGCCCTTTGTTAATGTTTTGTTAAATGCCTCGATTGCTCCATTCGACTCGGGGTGATAAGCTGTACTACGTCGGTGGTCAATTTTGAACTGGTCTATTAGTGCTTTGATGGTTTTATTAATAAAGTGTGAACCTTGGTCGCTGATTAAGGTTATTGGGCATCCAAATATGGTAATTATATTTTCATAGATAAATTTAGCAGCTATCTCACTGGAACATGTGTCAACTGGTTCTGCTTCTGCCCACTTGGTTACATATTCTACTGCAGTTATTATGTACCTTGCACATGTTCTTTTTGTTGGTATGGGGAATGGCCCTATGAAGTCTATGTCCCAAATTTCAAATGTCAAACTTGGGTTTACTGATATCATGGGAATTTATGTACTAGGCAGAGGTCGACCCAGTCGTTGACATCTGTCACATTGGCTTACAAACTTTTTGCAGTCTTTGTATAGTGTTGGCCACCGTAGCCCTGACTGTTGGATTTTCTTGGCAGTTGTGTCTTCTTGAAAATGTCCTCCTGCCAGTCCATAGTGTGCTTCATACATGATATTATTTCTTTCATGTTCTAATACGCATCTTCTGAGGATGTCATCCAGGCCCATTTTATATAAAAAACCCATTTATGAGGCTATATGGTGCGGCTTTCATGGCTAAGATTTGTTTCTTTTTCATGCTCATGCCCTCTGGTGCTTTTCCATTTTCTAAGAATTGAGCTATTTCCTCTAATTTTGCTGGGACTACTTCTATTCAAAATAAGTGTGCGTCTCGCAGGTCGTCTTTGACTCCTGTCGGTTCTTCTCCTGATTCGTGATAAGTGGTCGAGTCCGACATTTAATTTTCCTGGTCTCACAACGACTTCAAATTCAAATTCTTAGAATAGAAGTAGCCATCGACAAATTCTTCCATGGTGTAAGGGTTTATTTATGAGATATTTTAATGCTTGATTGTCAGTATAGAAAATGAAAGGGTTGGCTAGTAGGTAATGTCAATATTTCTGTAGTGCAAAAACCATTCCTAAGGCTTCTCTCTCTGTTGTTGAATAGTTTCTTTCTACTTTATTTATAATTATGCTGCTATAAACTATGGGGTATTCCATTCCATCGTCCCCTGGTTGAGTTAAGATTACTTTTATTGCTAGGCCTGATGCGTTGACGTGTACATGGAATTTAGTCGACCAATTCGGGAACCTTAGAATGGGTGCTTCGACTAGCTTCCTTTTTAGTGTTTCAAATGATATGTTGCATTCCTCTGTCCAGTCGAACTCCTGATATTCTCTTAATAGTTCTCCCAATGGATAGGTCATATCTGAATAGTACCCTATGAATTTCTTGTAATATCCTGTATGACCAAGTAGTACCCTGACTTGTTTTGGGTTCACCGATGGTTTTAAGTCGAGGATAAATTTTATTTTGCAAAGTCGACCTTGATTCCTTCTTTGCAGATAATGTGTCCTAATAGTATCCCTATAGGGGTTAAAAATATGCAATTCCTTATGTTCAGAGATAGCTAGATTTTTCGGCATCATTCCAACATGAGTCATAGCCATTTGTAGTGATCTTTCAGCATAGAGTATATTGTCCAATCATCAAAATATACTACCATTGTTTTGTAAATATATTCTTGAAATGTTTTGACCACAATTCTTGAAAATAATACACGTGCATTTTTTAGTCCAAAAGGCATAACTCTGTAAGAAAATGAGCCAAATTCACATACGAATGTTGTCTTTTTCTAGTCTTATTTGGCTATTGGTACTTGGTTATAACCTGAGAATCTGTCTGTAAATGAGTATCATTCATGTCATGCGACCTCATTTAATATTTCATCTGCATAAGGTGTTGGAAATGGGTCTGTTAATGTAACTTTATTTAAGTCTCTGAAGTCGACACAGATCCTTAGCTTGGTTGGATCGTGTTTCTTTGGTTGAAAAAACATTGGACTTTCCCATTTTGATTGGTCAATAGGGTAGATAATTCCTACTGCAAGCATATTATCAATCTCTTTCTTGACTATCTCTTTGTATTTATGAGCTAATTTATATGCTCTTTTGTTTACATGTCGGCCATTAGGTTTAATGTCGATCTTCATTTCACCCATTTCATGGACCAGACCTTTGAGATCTTTGTAGTCTCTAGCGAATACATCCTAGAATTATTTTAGTAAGTTCACTCTTTCTGTTGTTTGTTCTTCACTCCAGTAGTCTCCAATTTTTGCCATTTTTGGTCGATCATCATTTGAGATGTCGAATTATTTAGTATTCACTTTAGCATCTAACCATTCTGGTGCTTTGGCTTCATTGATTAGTTAGTTCCCTTCTTTAAACTGTGAAATTCTGCTGCAGTAATTCGGTCAGTGTCTTCTTTGTCGGCTGACTTGACTTTAAGAACTGTGCAAATTGGTTTTGTTTTTTCTGAATGGTATGATTTCCATCGAAAGATTTTCCCTTCCGGATTTTCATTTTCCATTTGTAGAATTGTTCACTATGGTGTTGTCTTGGTTTGTATGTTATTGTAGTTTATTGTTGTTCAGTCATGATTTGTGTTAGGGTTTTGTTCCCGGTCGGTTCTATAAATGCTTTGATTTGTTTTATAGTTTCGACTAACTTTTCGTCTTGTGGTATAAAGCTGAAGTCTTTGATAAAATTATCTCTAAGTTCATGCCATAGGACTGTCTCACCCCGAGCCTCTTCCATTTTATACCATTTGTTTGGTAAGTCGGATAGCTTTTATGGAAACATGTGTGGCCATGAACATTCATCCTTATACCCAAGTCTTTTCCATTCATTTTCACATGTTCTTATGTGCTCTTCTGGGTCCTGCCCTTGGATGAACATAGGTATTTGGGCTTGATTGGTTAATCTTTTTCCTCCGAATCTTTCTATAAAGTAAGTCGAAGTTGTTGTCCACGTCTGCATTCTTGATTGATGGGTATCCCACCATCTGGAAGCTTGTCCTATGAAGGTTTCCACTAAGCTTTGTAGTCGTCCATGTTCACCAATGTTTCTGGATACTTGTTCTATATGCATAACTGGTGATTCTCTTTCTTTGTATCTTGGGATTTGTTTGATACTTACATTTGTTGGTTTTAGGGTAGGATATTCCCTGGTTTTCTTTTAAAATATTTTTGGGATGATGGACACCAAGAAGCATTGTTGGACTGGGTTTTTCTGCACTATTTGAATGGTCTAGCAACCTCTTGCTTGTGTTTCATAGTTTTCAACTCCCAATCATATAATTCTACATCTGAGTTGTATCCTACTGAATCTTGATTGCCTAAGTGAAGTTCACCATAGACATTAGGTTCTACGTAGTCTTCATTGTTTTGTATTTGATATAATTATCGGATGTCGAATTCTTCATCGATAGGTTCTATCCAAGGTTCTCCTTGGGATGGATGGATAGGTACTATTGAATTTTTGTCAATTCCATTTTAGTTTTATCCTTTCTTTGTCTAAGGATATCGATGCTTTCATTTTTCGTCCCCAAGGTTGACCTACTAATGTTGGGGAGGAACTGGATCCTTCCTTAGGGTCAATAATTTCAAAGTTGACTTTGGTCGATAATCCTTTTATTGTCGTGTCGAAATTTCTCCAAACTCTGATAGGTTCAATCAGACCTTGGTCGGCTGATTTCAGGTGTATTCATGACTCGTATAGTCGAGGTCTAACCAATTGTTCCCAAGTGTCGCGAGTCATAATGTTTACTTGTGAGCCAAAGTCAAGTACAACTTGTCGGACATGGTATCCTTCAATTTCTAGGTCGACAAGTGGGTTAGCATCACTTTTGTCCTTTTGGTTTAAACTACATATGTTTTTTGTTTTGTTTTCTGTATTATTGTTCTAATTCATATTATAAAATAAGTCAATGCAATGAGATATCGCTTTATCATCTTGTACTAAACGTATTAATTTGTTAACTGTGCTTTGTCGACTATCATTAGCTTCTTCTTGTCGAGCAAATTATTTAAATACATTCGTTGCGTCTTTATATAGTTGTTTTTGTTTAGCTAGGTTAGCATAATATTTTTTATTTTTTTTTGCTTATGCGTGGATTATCACTCCCAATTGTTGTTCCTTGTTGGGTTACTATATGCAAATTCTTTTTATTGATTATATCATGTTTTTGAATGCAAGATAAGACATTAAAATTTTTCTTTTTATTGATTTTATCAAGCATAGTAGGGCAATCCTCTAATGAGTGATCCCCGGCTCCACAGCTAGTACAAAATTTTCAATCAGTTCTATCCTTGTATGGGAAATCTGCATATCAATGACCTTCTTTGTAGCATGTGAAACATTGGATGGGTCGACGTGGTCAGTTGTCGTGATTCCCAGAGAATCGACCTCGACCTCCATATCCTCCACGACAGTTTTTGAACCGACGCTCATATCGATGACCTTCGTATCTTTGATTATTCTGTTCATTTTGAGAATTGCTTCGCTGATTATTATCGTTGTTCTGCGCAACTGCGTTTGTTTGGTAGACTTCTTGGTAATTTTGTCGATTTTTTAATTTTAGGTGGTAGTCGACCATGGAGTGACTTTTAACTTGACAGATTACACACCAAGATGCTTTACCATTCTTCATGTTATACGGGAAATCTTTTGTTGTGTGTTCTCCATGTTTTTGGCAGATGTCGTAGAAGCACTTTGTCTGAACAAATCGAATGTCCTGTCGGCTGATGTCTTGTCGACAGTTATCTTTTGTGTGTTCGGCCATTGAGAATTTTGTGCACCAGACATCCCGATTCTTAATGTTCAGCTCTTTCAATGATTTCTGCATGATTTCGAGCTATTCTTCCAGTATAATATCCATGGGATATGTTTGGAAATCTTCTTCCATATCCACTTATAGAGCTTTAATAAGCGCATCTTCGTACGTTTTAAATGTCTCCAAGCTTATGTTCCACCGAATTTTCTATGATAGACCTGCAGGGAACCACTGAAAAAATGAACATTCATCAATTACATAATCCAGTTTGCTAAGGAGGTCTTTCCAATATTGTTGTACTCTCAGACAGATTCTGCTGGCTTTTGCGATGTTTTTTTCAACTTTTTAGCTACCATATGTTTTGCATCTAGGGCTTTAAAGAACAACAAAAATTGCACTTTAATTTTTTATTTATATGCTTGAGGGGTTCTCTTAGTAAAGGTCATGTATCGCATTAGAGCTCTTTTCCTCAAGGCACCAGCAAACTATGCCATCTATTGATCTTTTGCTGTGACCTTATTTGCCTCCCATGTCAACTCACAGAAGAACCGATGTCGTCTAGGATATTTTCCGCCCTTGTATAGAGGGATATGTGTTGATCCATGACCCATGTCAGATTCACTATCGCTATCTTCTCCAGGAGGTGGCAGTGGTGGGGGTAGTGGGATGTTTTTCTTGTCTCTTTATGCAGAGTTGTTGTCGACTGAACTTTCATTTTCGTCAGTTTTTTTGTTTGTCGTTTCTTCTCCGACAAGTAGTCAGTTGGGGTCGAATTCTCCTGTCAATGTCCAATTGCAATTATTTGTCTACAGGTCTGAATTTTCTGTATTCTCCAAAGATTTATTTGGCAGGGGGGTTTCTCCTTCACGTGTCAGGTAAACTAAGTGGATACTTCAATTGGAAGGGTACGCCTGAAGCATGACCCTGTTTCCTTCCTCTGGTCGAAGGATCACTAGATGATTATCATCATTTACTTCATCATCTAGTCGATTCCATATACCAAAGTCACCAGCTCTTAGTCTTAGGTCTTCTTCGACAATGGCTTGTATCCTAGTACTTGAATTCGTTGGAGACAGAGGTCTTATCTCTTGGGGAACTTCTATTTGGATATTTTTTCGCTGCTCTATCCATAAGTATTCTTCCATGGGTGATGCCTCTTCATCCATGCCTTCTTCCTATCAGTCATGACCTGACTCTGGTAGATTTCTTTCTTGGTATGTTTCCCTAGTATTCATTCCTCTTTGCAGTGCTATAGCTCTTTCTCTTCTTTCTTCCCTTATTTTCAGCCTCTTCTCTCTCTCTATTCTCTGTAAATCCATCGTACCTTTGTGTGTCACTATCTATTCGATTTCCTTTTTAGGTTGACTTTTCATCACTAGTGATGGTATCTCCTTTTTAGTCGACTAGAATCCTCTTTACTTTACCCCAACATACGACCAGCTACCCCCCATGGCCTACCCAATGCTTTAGAATGCTTGGATAGTTTTGTTTAATTGCTTAGGAAATATTCCCACTCCCTTTCGGCAATGTATTTCTCCCATTTCCTCAGTTTCTCCACCCAGTTAAAGTTTGGTGGCGGTTCATGTAGTGACGGACGAGGTTCGACAATATGACCCACTCGTTTTTCTATCAGGAATTTGAACAACAAGGTCGGTAAGGAGCACAGGAGCTGCTCGATATGGTCTGTATATAATTTCTTCTGAATGGTTTCTACCGAAATTCTTTCCTCTATAGCTTGCTCCTCGCAGAATTCGTCGGTGATATTTTCAAACCACTCCAATAGGTTTGTTCTTCCCCCTCGAATCAGTTTCTCTAGTAGTTGTTGGTCCTTAGTCGCTTTCGGATTTTTCATCTAGAAGTTTTTTCAAAAGCTGGCATACTGATTCTACAAAATTTTCATGAGTTTCAGTGAAGAATCTTTCATTTGCTTGAGCAGTCGTTAATTTGTTTCTCCGTGCGTAATTCTATAAATAATTTGTTATCTTATGCTCCCACCAGTTCTTAATCTGATGTTTTGATATCATCTTCTTGTATTCATCTTGTTGGAGACATTTACCACCATACACACTCTTTTTGGTCAAATTGGCCTAGTTAAACCACTATCCTAAGTATTATTGACATTAATTGACATCAATGGAGCATTAATTGACATCATCCAGTCATACCCACGCCTACCTTCAATCAAGGAGGCTAACTTATCCTTCTCCTACATTCGGGGAGGATAACTAGAGCACTCCGAGGGTGATCTGAGTGATATTAATGCACCTAATTGCTAACTGGTGGTTAAAATCAGTTAAACAACTTAGTGAAGGTGCCTCCTTTCATTTAATTGATTATTTAATGATTAATTAATGAATTGGAGTCAATAGGGGCACCTCCACCAACTTCTGATGTTTAGTTCAAGTTCAGTTAACCTCATTGGGGTTCATTGGAGTCAGTGTAGCACTACCTCTTTATGGTTGGTGAGTTGTGACATGTGTCTGATCTCTTTCAGTTGAGACTCAGTCATTTATTACACTCCGACTTCAGTTAGGGTTAGTTGAGTCAATTAGGGTTTTGATCAGTGGTTAACTGAGTGTGGACCATGGCTTACAGTCAGTTAAGCTAGAATCACTCATTCAATTTGAATGACCTCCTAAGGAATTCGAATTGTCTCTTCATTCATGCCTATAGCATGACATTGTATTATCATTCCTTCATTTGATTATACAGAGCGTCTACTTATTCTGTAGACCGATTACACCATTTCATGAGTTATTTGTTGATTAATCTTTGATGAAACTAATGTTTAGTCCCTAGATCAATGTGCAAGATTAATATGGTATCAAAGCTTACAGCGGGACGAAGCTCTATCTCTCAAAAAAAAGCTTTTTGATAGATTTCTGCATGAAATTTGAGCAATAGCTCAAAAATACAACACTGCACCAGAAGACAAGGATTACCACTTAATACCCCAAGTAAAGAACTTGTTGATCAAGCTTGTTTGATTGACTATGCTAGGTGTGATGATATCCTAAAATGTGCAGGTTTTCTGGCCTTACATTGCCCTTTTGTTGTGATTTGCAGGTTTTAACAGTTACAACTTCGAATGGACTCATCAGTCCCTCTTCTCACCCCATTCACAAGCTATTCAGAATGGAAGTTGTCGATGATTGCATCTCTGAAGAGAAAAGGTCTCTATGAGGTGTCTATTGGACTTGAAAAGAGTATTATGAGAATGAGAATGACTAGATAAATGAGGGTGATATATATTTTGGAGCAATATGTTTGGCCCTTTCTCCTAGCTTGCGCTACCTTATTGGTTTTGCTGAATACCCAAAGGATCTCTGGACAAAATTGGACAGAACCTTTGGCAAGAACAATGAGGATCATAATAGAAATTTGGAGATCACATCCAGCACTACAAGAATTCTTTACTCAAAAGTATCAGCCTCTACTCTCTCTGATGAAGTTGTTCAAGATGAAGAAGAAGCAGAACCTTCTACACAGTTGATTTGAATTGCAGAAAGTCTCCATGCAGTGACTCCTTCTCATGATGCTCCAGAAGTTCATGAGATCTATGATATTTTATCTCCTCATATTTCTGAAATATAAGAATACATTCGAATCTTTGATATTGAAGAAAAATACTGCCGCACTTCTATGCAAACATTCACCAGTGATTTTCCTTTGAATTCTTTGCAAAATTTACCAGTAATTGCTTCCGAAAGTGAAGAGAAATTTGATTTTTCTCCTAGTGTAAAAATATGTAAAAACTTGGATATTTTGGAAGAAATATCAGATTATAAGAGTGACACATTCACTCCCCATGATGTAGATCTTCTAGCAAAATCCTGCAAGATTGCATGCACCAAAATTCAGAATTTTGAAGAAAAATACAACTGTGCATACACCGTCTCGGTTGACCATAATTTTGGATATGATATGAACCTTATTGGATATTATATGATATTATTTGGATCTTATCTGATATTTCTTGGTTCAAAATTTCAGGTTCATAAACCTTCAGTACTGCTTGTATCTGTTCTCATCAAGGGTGTGAAGAAACAAGTACCGCAAGTCTCCTTCGAAACTGTTGTTGGGGATTTGATTTCATTTCATAGTTTTGGATCTATTGTGAACCTATTTGGATCTGATTTACTTACTGATTTGATATTTTTTGGTTCAAATTTTAAAATCCAAGAGCTTTCAGTCATGCTTGTAGCTGCTCTCACCAATTCCAGTGTGAAAAATCAAGTACCGCACTTTCTCTTCAAAACTGCTGATGGGGATTTGGTGTTAGTTTCCTCATATGAGGTTGCTGATATTTTATTATGTGATTCATCAGATATTTCTGAAGATATATCAGATTATGGATCTCAAGCATTTGTTGTCCATAGTCCCATGGATTCTCTACCTTTGGTCACATTCTCATATCCTCATAGAACTAGTAAAGAGGAAGACATTCTGCATCCACTTGGATACTTGGTCCTAAAAATTGGGGCTGATTTTACCATTCATGGCTTGCTGTTCAAGGCTGAAACATATCAGTTTCTTGAGTGTTCGACACATGGTTCGAATCCTCAAGAACCTTTGCTCTCTCTTCATATGATTTCAGTTGCTCTACATGGGTCCAGTTTTCACCGTGTAGCTGTTTATATTTCTGATTCAGTTGAGTGCATTGTTCGTCTTCCAAAGTCGAAGATTCCTCCAGACATATTCATTTAGTTTGGATTCATAGGTTCACATGCACAGTATCAGGATGCTGCTGCATAGAAGAACCAATTCTTGATTTACTGCTTAGTTTGAAGGGGGGTATTTTTCCCATGAGGTTTTCCCCATTTCCTTGGTTATATTAAGTAGTTAATTTATTGTACAGGGTGACCTATGGCCTTTGTTGTCAGGGCCCTAGAATTCTTATGCACTTATGTTTTCTACTCCTCCTAAGTATAGCTTAAGGGGCGGTGTTGAAGACATTTACCACCATACACACTCTTTTTGGTCAAATTGGCCTAGTTAGACCACTATCCTAAGTATTACTGACATTAATTGACATCAGTGGAGCATTAATTGACATCATCTAGTCACACCCATTCCTACCTTCAGTCAAGGAGGCTAACTTAGCCTTCTCCTACATTCGGGGAGGCTAACTGGAGCACTTCGGGGGTGATCTGAGTGATATTAATGCACCTAATTGCTAACTGGTGGTTACAATCAATTAAACAACTCAGTGAAGGCGCCTCCTTTCATTTAATTGATTATTTAATGATTAATTGATGATTTGGAGTCAACAGGGGTGCCTCCACCAACTTCTGATGTTCATTTCAACTTCAGTTAACCTCATTGGGGTTCATTGGAGTCAGTGTAGCACTACCTCTTGATGGTTGGTGAGCTGTGACATGTGTCTGATCTCTTTCGGTTGAGACTCAGTCATTTATTACACTTCAACTTTAGTTAGGGTTAGTTGAGTCAATTAGGGTTTTGATCACTGGTTAAATGAGTGTGGACCATGCCTTATAATCAGTTAAGCTAGACTCACTCATTCAATTCGAATGACCTCCTAAGGAATTCGAATTGTCTCTTCATTCATGCCTGTATCATGACATTATATTATCATTCCTTCATCTGATTATACAGAGTGGCTACTTATTCTATAGATTGATTACACCATTTCATGAGTTATTTGTTGATTAATCTTTGATGAGACTGATGTTTAGTCCCTAGATCAATGTGCAAGATTAATACATCTTAGATATGTACTACCGACAACGAAACCAATGTTGTAATTGTTAAATTTCCATATGCTTAGCTAAGAAATTAGTATTTTATTTCATAACAAAAGCATATAGACAAGATCACTGAAAGATAGAGAAGCACAACCATACAAAAGGAACACAAAGATTTATCCTGGGAAAACCCTAAAGGGAAAAACCCAGCAAAAGCTTCCGCAATATAGATGCCCCAAAAAGATAAAAGATAAAACCAGCAAGGAGATCAAAGCCTGATTCTCCTCCTTCTCCATCTACTTCTCTTCTCCACTAATGCGCTACACAAGTGAGTGTGTGTGTCTCAAGTGAGGAGCACTACACCTCTATTTATATTCATCCGTTCACTTAAAGTTTACTCAATTAACATGTCGGCTTAAGTTAACTCATGTAGGCTCGAGTTACACATGTAGGCTCAAGTAACCACACTGGGGTGCTGATGACCCACCTTTACAATTTGAGGGGACTACCTCATGACTCTTATTAGCTCTTCCGATTAGGAGCATCGGGGTACAATGAAATACAAATGGTTCTCCCGGTTGGACCATCGGGGACCACAAAAGATACATAAAGAATATTCTTCGAAGTTACAATATTTCAACACTCCCCCTTAACGAGAAGGGTATTCTACATCAACAACAACAAGAGAAAAGATGGGGGACATCATCAACATCAGCGGGGTAACACATCTATAAATCATTGGAAGCTTTTCAACATCATGTAGTCTTCATCTTCAATCTTCAGTCTTCATCATCAACAACATCTTCAATCTTTGATCAGCAACATCTTCAGCATTTTGATCTTTCAATTAGCAATGACATCTTCAGTACTTGGACCTTTCGATCAGCAACATCTTCAGCACTTTGACTGTTCGATCAGCAACAACATCTTCAGCATTTTGACCTTTCAATCAGCAACATCTTCAGCATTTTGATCTTTCAATTAGCAATGAAATCTTCAGCACTTGGACCTTTCGATCAGCAACATCTTCAGCACTTTGATTGTTCGATCAGCAACAACATCTTCAGCATTTTGACCTTTCGATCAGCAACATCTTCAGCACTTTGACTTTTCGATCAGCAACAACATCTTCAGTATTTTGTCCTTTCGATCAGCAACATTTTCAGCATTTTGATTTTTCGATCAGCAACAACATCTTCAGTACCTTGACCTTTCGATCAGCAGCAACATCTTCAGTACTTTGATGTCTCGATCAGCAATATCATCATCAACACTTTGCCATTTCGATCAACAACAACATCATCATAATCATATTCTGATCTGTCGATCATAATCATCATCACATTCTAATCTTTTGATCAGAAACATCATCATCATAGAAACATCATCATCATACTCTGATCTTTCGATCAGAAACATCATAATCATAGCGCGTCATCATCATACTCTGATCTTTCGATCAGAAACATCATAATCATAGCGCGTCATCATCATACTCTGATCTTTTAGATCAGTACGTCATCATCATCATACTCTGATCTTTTATATCAGTACGTCATCATAATCATACTCTGATATTTGGATCAGTACAACATCATCATCAGCAGCAACAACTTGCAATCCACAACTCAAAGACAAAAAAAATCTTTGGATCATTTTTGGACTTAAAGTCCAGGGATGATACAATCCCATCGCATTCTCGACAACTGAAGTTATCGGATTGATTACGGGAGAATCAGTCCCTATCAATTTAGGACTAAGTCCAAGGACGATGCAATCCTACCACATTCTTG
>LPNX010620063.1:92616-116217 GCA_001517045.1 Pseudotsuga menziesii | reverse complement strand
TCCCTATCACTTTAGGACTTGAGTCCAAGGATGATGCAATCCTACCACATTCTCGACGACCGAAGCCACCGGATACAATTACGGGATAATCACTCCCTAACACTTTAGGACTATGTCCAAGGATGATGCAATCCTACCACATTGTCGAGGACCGAGGTCACCGGATCTATTATGGACATATGTCCCGGGATGATACAATCCCTCTTCGTTCTCGAAGACCGAAGTCTCCAGATCACTTTAGGGCAAGTTCCTAGGGATGATACAATCCCACCACGTTCTCGAGGACCAAGGTCACTGGATCTATTGTGGACAAATGTCCTGGGATGATACAATCCCTCTTCATTCTTGAAGACTGAGGTCTCCGGATCACTTTAGGGCAAGTGCCCAGGGATGATACAATCCCACTGCAACATCACTACTCCCCCTTTCGGGGAAGATCTTTTCGAACCACACCAAGCTTGTCTCGAAGGTGTTCAAACTCTACTCAAGGCAGAGGCTTTGTCAGTACATCATCATCCAAACCATCATCATCTACATCTTCAGTATGTGAATACTGAACTATCACCATCTGTATCTCCAGTATGTGAATACTGAACTATCACCATCTGTATCTCCAGTATGTGAATACTGAAAGCATCATCATCTATATCTTCAGTATAGAAATATTGAATCACCATCATCTGTATCTACAGTATGTAAATACTGAAATATCATCTATATTTTCAGTATGGGAATACTGAAATCATCATCATCTATATCTTTAGTATGGGAATAGTGAAACATCATCATCTCTATATTCAGTATAGAAATACTGAATCACCATCATCTGCATCTACAGTATCATCATCTGCATCTTATCTTGTAAGTAGAAATACCGGATTTCTACGTGTTACGTCGGAACACAGGGTTATTTGTCATCACAACTATGTTTATCACATAGAATCATTGTAGTGTCCATCTTCAGGTCAAAGAGACCTGATATCAGCTTTTGAAGCCATATGGATTTACAACTTAGTAGAGCAATCTGCTATGTATTCTGCTTCAACCGTGCTAAGAGAAACACTGCACTGTTTCCTGCTAAACCATGAACTCATAGCAGACCTCAAACAAAAGCATCTACCTAATGTGCTTTTCCTGTCTGAGATACTTTCAGGCCAATCTGCATATGTGTAGCCATACAATCTATACTCATGGCTACCATCATAGTATAGACCAAAGTCTATAGTCCCTTTCAGATATCTCATCACATGTTTTGCAGCTACTAGGTGAACCCGTCTTAGCTGAACAAGATATTGACTTAAGGTGTTCACAGCAAAACAAATGTCTGGTCTGGTATTTTTTAAGCACATCAATGACTCAATGATCTGTCTATAGTGAGTCACATCCACTAACTCTAATGAGTCATCAGCTAACAGCTTCAGGTTGGAGTCCATGGGTGTGGCCATGACTTTGCATTCCAACATATTGAATCTCTTCAATATCTCTACCACATACTTTCCCTAGTTTAGAATTATTCCTTCTAAACTTTACCATACTTCCAAACCTAGGAAATAATGCATTAACCCAAGGTCTTTCATCTCAAATTCTTCTACTAGTTTCTTCTTGCTTTCCATGATCTGTTTCTCATTCCCTGTTAAGAATAAGTCATCCACATATAGTAATAGAATGACATGTACATCTTCTACAACCTTGTAGGAAAGGTTAGGATCGACTTTACTCTTGGCAAAGCCCATGCTCATCGGGAAACTATCTATTCTTCCATACCAAGCTTTGGGAGCTTGCTTCAGGCCATAGAAGGCCTTCTTCAACTTGCATACTTGATTCCTTCTGTCTTCAACTTCAAATCCTCGTGACTATTCGATGTAGGACTCTTCCTCAATCATACCATTAAGGAATGCTTGTCTTTACTTCATCATGGAAGAAACTACCATGATAGTTTGGAAGGAAGTGTACCTTGCTACCTGGAGTAAGTGTCTCCTCAGAATTAATTCCCTCTTACTAATAGAAACTTCTAGCCACAACTCTTACCTTAATTCTATCAGGAACATATCTTATCTTGCAAATCCATTTGGAAGATACCACATTCTTGCTTTCCGGTTTGGGTACTATATCCCAAACATCATTCTAGTATCACAACATCTTCTATGAGTTTGTCTTCTCAGGTCATCAACATATCCTAGTCTTCTGCATTCAACCTTGAAGGCTGGAACCCACTTTACTCTTGGTAAAGTCTCGATCCATCACAAAGCTATCCATCATGTCGTACCATGTCGAACTCAGATATAATTTTCTGTAGTCACTCCCCCTGAAGTGGAGTGTCATCTTCCCTCTTCATTCTGTACAGGTGGTTCTATGCTTGATATATACTGGTCAATAGAGTATGTTATGTCATAGTCTATTCTTTCTGGGGAGAATCACGAACCTTGCTTTGTACACTTGTTCCATCATATCGTATACATCATTCCCCATGATCAACTGTTATTCTTTGATGATAGCTTCTTTCATAGCATTCTTTTCTTCATCTTGATTTATCTCTTGTACCCATGGTGGTCTTCATCCTTCAAGGTGGATCTACCACTCTCCGAAGCTCTTTCTTCCGTCATGGTGTCTCTGACCCTGGGAGCTTTAGATTCATGTTTATTGGGGTGAATCTTGAATTTTCATCACTTGTTCTTCGGAACAAGTCTCATCCTTATTTTCTTGTAGGAGGTTGTACATGACCTTTCCTACAATTCAAATGCACCAGTTGCATGCTTAGAACTATTTCATAAAACATATGCATAATGAAAAATTCTTATGCATCATGCAACTGTTTAGTCAATACAACATTCATCCATATCTCACATAAACTTTCTAGATGCCTTCCATCTCCACCATGACATTGTTGAGATTGTGCACTAATCCAATATGTCAGCAAAGAGGTTTGATAAGTAGCAATGGAGAGTTTTATAGCACCATGAGCTACTTACCCATCACATGCATATTAGTAGTATACAGTCATTAATGCAAACAATCTATCATGAATAACACATCAACTGAATATAATCAAATGCATAACAAAACAATATCATTAAATGACAATTGAATACTTATCTTTTGTTTGTTTCATGGGTAGAATCCTTCTTGATCATTCTGCTTCATCATCTTCTTCATTCATGAAATCATCATTTCTTATCCAGATGATAAGATGGAAAAGAGGTTCTTTAAGAATTGAGTTCTTCATATTCCTCATCGCTTGAGGGATCTTCTTTGAATGGTGAGAGCTTGATTTTCAATTGCTTCCATCGAGCTTCTTCTTCTTCCCAAATTCTATTGAAAGTAATTACTTCCTTCTGGAACACATTCTTTGCATGAATGAATCCCATGATCCTGGGAGGCCATTCAAGGTGTCTATCACCACTTCTGCATTCTGGATCTTCACATTCTTCAACTGTTTTCTCAAAGCCATCTTCTGATTTAAGTTCTTATCTTCAAATAGCTTGGTCAAGGAATCAAACATCTTCAGTGTCTTTGGGGAGACACTTGTGGTACAAGTTGATTCATGACTGAATCAGCAATGAGCTTCTTGGCCTTGACCAAGTTCTTCTTGTGTAAGGCTTCTAGCCTCATCTCCCTCTGGAATTGGAACCTATATACTCATGTAGGTGTCCAAAACATTTTCTTCAAAGAGATCATATACTTCTAGGCTTGGAATTTGTCAACTTCACCAAGATTATCATCAATCTGATGTGATAGATCACTTTGAAATGAGAACCTCAAATGAAACTAGCAAAGGATTAGATCTTACCGATTTGAGGTGTCCGTCTTGGTTCTGAAGCTCGCTGATCTAGGGTTTGTCACAGAAATCCTAATTTCAAAAAATTTGAATCTTTCAGATCTGATTGTCTAGAAATATATATCTCTTCAAATGGAGCTGTCCAATGTACTCCATTTCTGAAAACAGTGGAGAGAAGCTCCCGGAACAGGAAGCCCCAATTTTCCAATTTCTTCAGCAGAAATTCCTGTTACTGTTTCTGTGATATCTCTGAAATATCTGCTCCTCTGTGTCTGAAATTTTGTATTGAGGTAACCTTGCATGTCCTTGATCCAACATCGTAGGTTTCATCAGAATTGGTTTCACCATTTTGGATTTATGATTCTTTTCCCAAGGTGACCTATTACAGGACTGTTCAGAACAGTGAAGTTGTACGGAATGCCACGTGTGACTGGTTCAGCTTCTGAGTTTTATATTTGGACCACTAAAATTAAAGTCTGTCCCCTTTCTATAACATCTTCAGGAATTCCATTTGGACCTCTATAGCCCAAGATATTGCAATTCTCCCCAGGTCTCTTGTTTAGGGATGAATTCTGGAAAAGGTTGGAACCCTAACGTGGAGAGAACATATCTCCTGGAATACAGCGAATCTGAGGATCAATTTTGGACACAGTGTTCATCAAGATTTTATATTTGGCCCCTGCAATTTTTATCTCCTGATCCTTCACCAATCTCAAAATATAGCGAATGTACCAAAACGTATCAGTTTTAGTATTTAGAGTTTTTCTAGCTCGGGGCCAAACTAGGGTTTGACTTTCCCAGAGTTTCACCCAACGAAATTTATTGATCCAAGTCTCTAAAATTTGGTTTTGATGAGGAGAAAAATCCTATTCTGGTATCACTCAAAAATTCCTCTTCTGTAGAAAGTCCTAATTTCCACATCGAAAACTGAAAATGCTCAGAATCAAATTCCGCTTCGACAGAAAGATGCGCCCTTCAATGGAGAGTCATCCTATCATACTTTTGCTGATAGATTGTGGAGAGAGACCCAAAAAGTAAGAATCCCTAGCTTCTAAATCTGCACAATGTCTTCTTCTCAGGTTAGCTCTGATACCATGTTAAATTTCCATATGCTTAGCTAAGACATTAGTATTTTATTTCATAACAAAAGCATATAGACAGGATCACTGAAAGATAGAAAAGCACAACCATAAAAAAGGAACACAAAGATTTATCCTGGGAAAACCTTAAAGGGAAAAACCCAGCAAAAGCTTCCTCAATATAGATGCCCCAAAGAGATAAAAGATAAAACCAGCAAGGAGATCAAAGCCTGATCCTCCTCCTTCTCCATCTACTTCCCTTCTCCACTAATGCGCTACACAAGTGAGTGTGTGTATCTCAAGTGAGGAGCACTACACCTCTATTTATATTCATCCGTTCACTTAAAGTTTACTCAATTAACATGTCGGCTTAAGTTAACTCATGTAGGCTCGAGTTACACATGTAGGCTCAAGTAACCATACTGGGGTGCTGATGACCCACCTTTACAATTTGAGGGGGCTACCTCATGACTCTTATTAGTTCTTCCGATTAGGAGCATCAGGGTACAATGAAATACAAATGGTTCTCCCGGTTGGACCATCGGGGACCACAAAAGATACATAAAGAATATTCTTCGAAGTTACAATATTTCAACAGTAATCACATGGGTCACAGAGGGTTACCAATAATACACATTGAAACATACATACATAATAGAGACGGGAAACAAGAACATAGATGTGGAATAACATATTATATTATATTATAAGGGTCCATGCAAACACAGAACTAAACCAAGTTCTCATCTGGCCCAACAGCCTAATATATATGATTTACAAATAGTTACATATAACTACTTGTCAGTTCGATCAACCGACATGACCTTATGCGGCCAACCTAATCTCTAATTAGTCGGCCAATCGAATTAGTCGGCTTATTGACTAGCTCCTCCAACATGCTGCCATCTTTCAATGCAACCTTTATCACTCTCATTCCTCAATGTGAAGGGGCTGAATCTCTAGATAAATTCAGTCCCATAACCCTCTGCAATGTCATCTACAAAATTATTACCAAGGTAATTGCAAATAGACTAAAGCCCCTCCTCCCATTACTAATCTCTCATGAATAGTCAAGGTTCATGGAGGGCCAACAAATCACAGATGGTATCATTTTGGTCCATGAATTAATCCACTCCATAAAAGCTCAAAAAATTCTCGGTATGATGGTGAAGCTAGACATTGCCAAAGCTTATGACAAACCCAATTGAAAATTCATTAGAAGTAAACTAGAATATTTTGGGTTTAGAAGGGATTGGGTTGATTGGATAATGAGCTTTGTGACTTCAGATTTATTTTCCATTCTAGTGAATGGAGTCCACTTAGGAACCTTCAAACCAATGAGGGGATTAGGCAGGGGGATTCTTTATCCCATTTCCTCTTCATTCTTATGATAGAAGGTCTAGGAATATAAATTGTGGCCTCACAGGACAATGAAGATATCAGAGGGATCATAATTCACCCATTGGATTCCAAACAAACATACCAAATTTTTTTGGATGATATGATGCTAATGGGTCACTCTTATGTTCAAGAATCCAAGAGGTTCAAAAAATGTTTGACGGACTTTGGCAAAGCCTTGGGGCTGGAGACTAAGGGTCATAAATCTCAGGTTTTCTTCTTCAATATGCCTAGAATTATCAAACAAAATATATGTCAGATCCTGGGATTTAATGAGAGCTCCCTTCCATTCAAATATCTAGGAACACCTATAGTGAATTCACTAGCAAAAAAATGCTCCTAGAAGGAACTTCTCGACAATATGAAAAAATTCCTGATGAGTTGGACCCTGAGGCCCCTCAATTTGGCTAGCAGATTGGTGTTGGTGAAATATGTTCTACAGACAATGTCAAATTATCTCCTGCCCACCTTGATGGCCCCGAAATTGATCTTGAAAGAGATTAGGAATATGCAAAGGGATTTTCTCTGGTTTGGAAACAACGAACAACAATATTGGGCTCTGGTAAACTGGGAAGTGGTTTGTACCCCCAAACACCATGGATATTTAGGCCTTGTTGTCCGCTGATTGCACACTAGTAGCAGAAATATTCTGAAAGTTGTCTCCTCACTTGAGAAAGTGGGAGAGGTGTGACCTTGGGGGAAAGCACAGAGCTAGGTACTGTCACCTACTCCTAGCTCCTCCGTTTAGGCTAAATCTTAATGAATCCAAGGGGGGTAGTCTCTAACATAGAGTTTTCTATGGCTCAATGTTTAAGTTAATTTTTAGATGTTTCGGATGCGGATGGGTGTTGTTTAAGAGTTATTGTGATTTAAGATGATTAATGTGATGAATTGAGCACAAGACAAAGCAATCTGTGTTTCTATCACCGGAATTAAAAGATAGAAAAATATTTGAGAATTTCATAAAATTGATAAAGCATTCACAGATATGACTTATAATCAAAACATTCAATGAACAAATGGCCCAGATTATCAGCAATACTAAAAGATATAACCAATGCCTATGGATTCAACTTATCAGAGATGCTTCTTGCATAGAAAGATGTGAATCCCAAAAGATGCTAGTGAATGTTAGGTTTTGCAAGTGCTCTTGGTAAGTTTTAAGAGTTTTTACTTGTGATCTTCGCTTATGGTAGTTGGATGTCCTAACCGGAAATACCTTCAGTGGCTCTGTTCGAAGACATGACAGACATGTCTGGGATCAAAGGTAAGTGTTCAATAACTTAACTACCAGTGCCCAGATTGGGTAGCCCAGTGCCCACACTTGGAATTTGCCCACATGCCTCAATATTTATCGAACAACGCCGGTGTGTTGGTTATGGGGAAAAGTTTTAGTTAAGTTCCTCTTGTGGGGTTTAGAGATCCAATGTTGTTTATAGGTATGCCGATCTAAGATAGGTCAGAGCATACTCCAGTAAGGAGGGAAGGGGGTTAATTAATTAAAAGGGTGTGAGTTGCAAATTTTATTAAGTTAATTAATTAAAACTCTCCAATAGAGAGCACTCTTAACCTCGTGTTATGACAGTGGTTCAAGATACTTAGCTAATCTAGATGAAACTAATGCAGGGGTTATGCAAACCTAAGATGCTCTCTAATAGAGAGTGCTCTTGAATTGTGTTTCTGCAAGTTCAAGAGTCTTACTTATGAGGATTAATTGATTAAACAAGCACAAGATGAAATTAGTTGATTGGAATCTCTGACAGAGAGCACTCTTGATCCACCTTATGGTGTGATTCAAGAGATTTGCACAGTTGAATTACCTAGAAAGATAAACAATTAAAAGAACTGAGTAATCAACTTAATTAAAAAGTGATGAATTGACAATTAGTATTCTAAGATTAATAAACAAATCTAATCTAAGCATGAACAAGTAAACACAACACAATCCTCCCCAAATGGGGGAGGATGAGAGTGGGCACTTAAAAACCCCACTCAAGCACAAGATCTTTATTATAATTTATTGCAATATGCCTTAAGGATTTTAATCCTTGAAAGGACTTTTCCAATGAAAGAAAAGTAACTCTACAATTATTAAAACTTGTAAAAAGGAGAGCACTTTTTCATTACTTCAAACTTTTTTGTGAAAATTTTTCGAACTTTGTGAAAAGGGAAAAGAAAAAGCTTGAATGAAAACAAAAGAACAAGATAAAGGAAGGGTGAGAATAAGAAGGAAACAATAGGAAGAAGGAAGGAAAACAAAAAAGGTCAAAGACAAGAAAATGGAAGAATAGGGAAACCAACTATGAGGCCAAAGGAGTATGAAAAATGATGAAAACGGGGCAGCGATGAAGAAGGGAGATGGCTGTCATAAAAAATGCAAAACGGGACAGAAAACAAAAAGTGGCCAAAAAGGCCAAAAACAACGTTCAAGAGGGTCCAAAAATTAGGGCAACAAAGAGGCAAAAAGGGGGCATAAACTAGGGTACACTAGGGTTTCCCAAAAGGAAGAAAAGGAGTGGTGAACTAAGGCAAAAAACGGGGCAACGAAGAAGAAAGAGTGAAAAAAGGCAAACAAAGAAAAGAGGAAATGGGCTAGCAAGCAAGGAAACAAAAGGAGGTCAAAGAGAAAAAAGAGAAGAGGAAGGAAGTTCAGTAACCAGGTGTATTGTTTAATCTTTGTTGATGGAAGGAAGGAGAAACCCTGACTATTGTATTTCTTTCTTGGATTGAGAAGTGCTTAGGGGAACCTACAAAACAAAGGAATTAGATGAAAATAACCACCGGTTCATGAAGAAGAGCTTTATCTTTAAGCTTGTCCTTCACCTTTGATGATCTCTGCAAAACCCTTGAAAACAAAATTAAATCCAAACAAAATACTCATAAACTAGATTGTTATCCCTTCAAGAGTATATATTGAATAATGATTTAATAATTGAAAAAGAGAAGGGTAAGAGAGATATCACCAAAAGACGGTGTGAATCCACAATTCCAATAGCTCATACATAGACCTCCAAAGTCACAACTTTATTCCAATATTTAAACAAATATTACAATAATTTTGGCAGAGTGTTCATACCCAAAATATCCATCCCAATAGAGCTGAAAGAGCCTCTATTTAACAAATGAGAGAGTGCTAAAACCCTAAAACCAGAAAACCAACCCTAACCAGCTTAGCCACCTAATAGGGAGCTCAGACCTAAACTAAAGAACCAGGAGTGAGGGGAGGCCTCCACCCAGGCAAGGCGCCCCCACTCCAACTATTAACACTTAAATCCACCATTAATTAATCCCACATGTGTGGAAGGCGCAACCTGCTGAGGAGGGGCGTGAAGTGTGAAGGAGGAAATTGGTGATGTAGGTAAGCTCATCCTTAGGTCTGGTTGGAGCCTCCGTTAGGTTTGGGAATCCCACTGATGGTGCAAGCTTTAGTCTTCACCTCGATCAAATCACCGAACCAATGAGTGCTCTCCATCTCATCTTTAGCTGGAGATGACATGTCTGCTAACTGATAATAAATTAATTGCTCACTTAATGCTGACTGAAGCTGAGTTATGACAACTCCAAACATCATAAGTGCTCCATGAGATGTCATTTAGCCTTTTATTTCGCTGAATTTGGATTAATTTGGAGAGTTTTAATTTTCTCCAAAATAATCAATTTTTAATAAAAATTCATTTTTTCACTCAAAACTGACTTTTTTGAGTAAAAAGGCATTATGTGTCTAATTGTTGATCTGAAAGTTGGTTCTGACTGGCTCAATGATCAAGAATGATTTTTGGCTTAAGTTTAGAGCCTTCAATCACTGAATTCGGAGTCTGGATGACTGATTTATTACAAACGTGTTTTTTCCATTTAATTTATGGAAAAATTAACCCAAAAAACTTAGGAAAAGTAATTAAAAATTTTAAAAATAATTTTTACCCCATTCGAAAAAGATTTTTTTGAATTTTTTTTTGTATGTCCAGATGACTTAGGACATGACCATGATCTATCTAAATAATGCCTAGTAGGTTTATAACACTCAGTTGGGCTCTAATAACCCCCCAAGGCCCAGAATTCAACATCGGGCATTCCAACTTTGGAGGAAGTGGGAGAAAACCTTGTCAATTATACTCGGCTGAAGGCAAAGCATAATTGTCAAGGGAAAAAAACTCCCTGGAATACCTTATTTGAGATTCTACGTCTCAGGAGACCGAACCACTCAAGAATACCCTACTAGCACATTTTATTACATTCCCCACGGGGCCATGGTCAAAATTATTCAAATAAAAAAGTGGCTAGCCAATATTGGCTAGACAAGCAAACGGATCAACTGGTACACTGGAATCAGACTTTGAACAAGTCTGTCAACTAGCGGGTCCTCAAGTAACCCAGCTATGGTACAAAAGGGTTGGTAACATCTGGCTCCAACTGTGGGACATGTACTTGCTTGATCTATTGATCAAAAAGAGTGCCTGAGAATCTAGGAATCTCTGGTACCCCTTGGTCATCTTGGAGGTTGTTTTGATAAAAAGGCTTCAAGTGTTGGCCATTCATGGGCAGGTCTAAAATTTCTCCATCCATGGTGTTGAGGAAAACGCAATTGGTGCCATCCGTATCACGGATGATAAACGGGCCTTTCCAAAGTCTGCCGAATTTTCCATGCTTCCCAGGATTTTCCCTTCTCTTATCCCAGAAGAGAACAATATCTCTGATTTGGAAAGCTCTTGGCTTAGCTGATTTATCAAAAGTGCCCTTCATACTCTCTTAATGTCTGAGTGACTGATCAAGGGGAGCTCTTCGGGACTCGTCCAATTCTATAATCAGATTTATCCTTTGCTCCATTTCTGCCTTTTCTGTGCCATACTCACTTAACATCCTGAAGATCGGAATCTGCATGCTGACCGGAAGGGTGGCTGTGAGTCCATACACTAGCTCAAAAGGTGATTTACCAGTTGAGTTCTTCTTAATGATCCTATCTTCCCACACAACATACTTAATCTTGATATCCCATGATCTCTTATTGTCCCCCACAGTCTTCTTGAGGATAGACATTAAATTTTTATTGGTTGATTCAGCAAGTCCATTGCCCTGTGGGTAATAATCAGATGAGTGGGATAGGATAATGCCATACTTAAAACATAAGTCATTCTTTGATTCTGAACTAAAGGCCTTGGCATTATCGGTTGTTATCTTGAGAGGAGTTCTGAATCTGGTGATGATTCTTTCCTCAATGAAGTCAATAACAACCTTCTCGGTGGCAGTCTTAGTGGGTATGGCCTCTACCCAATTGGTGAAGTAATCGGTTGCTATGAGAATCCAACAAAAACCATTGCTAGAGTTATCCTTGAATTTTCCAATAAAATCAAGCCCCCACTGCTGAAAAGGGGCAAGGACAACAACCGAGGTAAGGGGAAGAGCTGCCAACTTCTGCTTCCCAGTGAACAACCAACATTCCTAGAAACACTTGATATGCTTGTGAGCATCCGCAAAAATGGCTGGCCAGTAATATCCAACTCTCAAAATTTTGTGGGTAGTTGTATTTGCTGCATAATGGCCTCCACAAATCCTGAGTGAAACTCAACTAAAATCTTCTTAGAATCCTGCTCGTTGATGCACCTAAGTATAATACCATCTGGGTTCCTCCAACCCAGACCCTCTTGGGTAAGGCAATACCTAGCGGTCTTAAGTCTCAAAGCCCTATGCTTGTGTCCCTTGAGGTGATCAGGGCAAGTGAGATGTAGAAGAAAGAAAATGATGTATGAATACCAGTGGTTGTCAAGGTTCTCAAGGGTAGGAGTCATGGTAGGCTGCGGGATATCATTTTCTGCGATCATCTCAATGGCTTCTTCCTTCTTCTGAGTAAGCATTTTTGCGAGGCCCTGTCCCTTGATTAATTTAGTGGGCTTTATCTCAAGGTCATATTCTTGAATCTTGGATACCCATGTACCCCTTATTCCTAAACAATCCTTTTGAGAAAGGATATCCTTGACTGCGGTATGGGGAACATATCCGATAACCTTGGACTACCCAATATAAGTCCTGAAGTGTTTTAATGATTTGACTAAGCCATAGGATTGCTTCTCCATGATGGTATACTTTAGTTCAGAATTATGCAAGGCTCTACTCATGAACGCTATAGGTTGCTCAAACCCTTCAATGTTCTTTTGTAGTGACACACCCGCAATAGTATCTTCAGAAGCAAATGAGAAGATCATGAAATCCTTAGTGTAGTCAGGGATGACTAAGACCAGAGACTTGGAAATGGCATCTTTAATAGTGTCAAAAGCATTCCTTCCTTCATCAGTCCATATGAATTTGACATCTTTCTTTAGGAGAGCCTGCATAGGCTTCATGAGTTCTACCAGGTTGGGAATGAAGGCTCCTGATGAAGTTAATGTGACCATTGAATGATTGGAGACCTTTAACATTTATGGGAAGGGGAATCTTTTGTATAGCTTCTATCCTCTCAAGATCAACTTTGACCCCGTCTTTTTTGATAATGTGACCTAAAAGCTTTCCATCTTCAATACCTAAGACAGAATTAGCTGGATTTAAAGAAATGCCATACTTCCTACACCATTCGAAAATATGCCTGAGATGACCAACATGGCTGGATCTCTCCTTCGAAAAAATAGTGAGATCATCCTGGTAGATCTCAATGATCTTTTCGATCAACTCCTTGAAGATCAACTCCTTGAAGGCATAATCCATGGCCCTTTGGAAAGCAGCTCCTGTGTTTAAAAGGCCTAAAAAACCATCCAACATTGACATCATGCTTGATCCAGTGACCCGTTGTAGGAGGGTCTCCATGTTGGGGAGGGGGTAATTGTCCTTCTGACACGCTATGTTTAGATTCCTGAAATCTATACATATACTTATGCTCCCGTTCTTCTTTCTAAATATGACTAAGTTAGAGCACCATGTTGAATGTCTCGTAGGAGCTATTATTCCTACTGCTAGCATTTTCTCTAACTCCTTTTTAATGATCGATGCTTACTTAGGGTTTATTTTCCTAAGTTTTTCTCTGAAAGGCTTTCCTTTTTGACACTTTGGTTTCAAGGGAATAGTGTGTTGAAATAAATCTTCCATATAAGCTTTGAGCTCATCATAAGTAAAGGAAAATACATCCCTATACTCTTTGACCAGATTTATGAGGTTGTTCCTTTCTTTTTTGGAAGTACCTTTTCCAATTTGTATGATTTTTGGTTCTGTTTCCGTCTTAATGTTAATTTCAATATAATCATCTAGCTTCATTTGCTCAATATTGCTCTTTATTCTATCCTATCTGTCAAATATGTTTTCTAAGGTGACAAAGCCACGTGTTACAGTATTGAAACGGTTACCCTCATCCTGATATTCTTTACCTTCCTCACATTCATTGGCTTTATAATTAGAAAATTCATCAAGATGATTAATAAATTTCAATATTTGTGCATCATATTGGAAAACCTTCCAATGTTCAAGATTATCAGGAATAGAAGGTCTAAAGTTAATCTCTAAAGGACAATCCCCCTTTAACATCTCATCCGATGGCTGAAAATTTGATGCTGAAACTGCAAGCTTGTCAGAGGCACTATTCTGATCTCTAGGGACTGCTTCTAAGTTAAGGGCATCAAATAATTCCATTGTATCCCAAATTGCATTTCTATATTTCTTAAGTATTTGACACTTACACACAAACTGACCCTTAACTTGTTGGACAATTAAATCAGAGTCCCCTTTAATATCAAGCAACTTAATCCCCATGTAGAAGTGCCTCATATTCTGCTACATTGTTGGTTGCCTCAAATTCTAATCTAAAAGAAAAGTTGAAAACTTTACCTTCGGGTGATATAATTACTATCCCTGCACCTTTTCCTACTCTAGAATAGGCTCCATCAAAGTTCATCCTCCATAATTCATTAAGCTTTTCGTTTTTTATTTATTCACGGATAGGCTCTAAGAAAGTGGAGTTAATCTGGTACATCACTAGTTCACCTGAGTAGTTGACATACTCATTTGATAGTTTCCCTGGGTTTTCTACATGATGTATTCATTGTTTCTCCGTATGTAACTTAACTAATGAGTCTTCTGATGTAGGTGCAATGGCATAAGTCCAGTCCATTTGGATGGATCCCCCTAAAGTTGCACCGAATTTTCTGGATAAGAGAATGCCCCATTTATCCAGTACATCTATGATGAGAATATCCATGGTAACATGGATGTCTAGATACTTTGCTAATCTCACATTTTTCCTTTCAATCATACCCTCAACTTTGATGGGTCTAGAATCCATGGCACATACATTTTGGTAAGGGCGAGTGGTTCTAAAACCAAGTTGCTGCATAACTTTCTTGGTCATAATATTTGATCCTGATCCTGAATCTAGCATATAGTTGTGCAGGAGAAAATCACCTATCATCAATGACATGTAGAAGGGTGAGTGATCTTCTTTTCTTGGGTCCCTAGTATGAAATATTACAGGGGGATCTCCACAAACATTTTCTTGACTAGGAGGAGGTTGTTCTGTAGTGTTGGCAAAAGTCACATTCTTTGGAACTTTAGGTTTTTCAAGTGTAACTATCTTTGAGGTAGGAAGAGGATCATTATTAATTTGAGGCTCAAGCATTTTCAACAATTTCTCCTTTTGACCAGGAATTTTACATAATTCAAGCACGGGCACTGGGACTTTAGAGTTTGCTAACCAACTACCTAAATCAAAAGTTAGAACAACAGAATCTGACTTATCATCTATTTCAGGAGGAATGTCAGAAATTGTTACCTTTGGAGCAGTTTGTGTAGATGGTCCTTCCCCAGGTCTTCTTTGATATGTCATGCCTTTGAAATTTTGAACATTGTTACTATTTGAAGGCATTTCCCCATAATACTCAATTAAGTAATCAACCCGTTGATGAAACAGGTTAGCTTGATTTCAACTATCCTTGTTGTCAACATAGATGTCTCCTACATTGTGAATGAATTCAGGCTCGCTTGCAAACGTACTAGGACTGCACCCCTCAGGATAACCATGCTCATGTACATAACATGCATAATGGCTGCCAGATTCCTCATGGAAATATCTGCATGCCCTACAAAATGGTTTGTAAGGTTCAACCACATTAGTGGCCTTTAGTTGATGAGGAGGCCTCTGCTCATGGTTGGGGTTCTTTCTCTACCATCTTGGTTTTGCAGGAAAAGTTCTAGGATGTGGAGGGGGTTGCGTTCTTTCAACTGTTATGACCCTATTCTGAACTTCCTTAATCTACACTAAGTATTTCCTTTCCATTTCTTTCATTTTCTTAGTTAGATCAGTGAGATTTTTCTCATAAGCTTCGATTGACAACTCTTTCCCTTTGTGTTCAACATTTTTAATAGAAATGGAGGACCTAGAGTAACCCTAGATGTTTGACTCTCCTAAATATTGCATATTATTATCAATTTTAATCGCCAAACCCTAAGCTAGAAGTAAAGTAGTCGGGTCCTTATCTCTAATCTGGTACTGGATTTTTCCACTTAATGCTTAGATATAATTGTCCAGAATAGAAGCTGCAGGAGGAGAATAAGTGACAAGGATGAAATTTACTAATTTAGTGAACCTATTGTTGAATTCATCCATTGTTTCAGTTTCAGACTTCTTTATGCTGGTCAAAGCTACTACTAGGTGTCTAGGCTCCTTTCTGCTGCCAAACTTTCCAAGGAAAGCAGTCTTGAATTCTGCTAAGGTGGTGAAAGAAATGTCTGACAAATTATCATACCAGTTGCCAGCCTTTCCATCCAAAGATAAGGAAAACAGGGTCATGTAAACATCTTCATGCCTATCAATACCCCTGACATGGGCACCACAATGCCTGGTGAAATTTTTGATATGCTGCTCAGCAGAGAGGGAGGCATCAGTGCCATTATACGTTGCAATTTTGTTGATATCCTTGTCAGGGATATCATGAGGATGACCTGCTATCTGAGCAAAGTTGAGTTGAGTAAAAAACTCACCCATTGTGTTAAGGAAACAGCTATTGTTTTGCAAAATTTCTAAGTTTTCTAGAAATAAAATATGGATGTCTGAAACAAACTCAAATTCAAGTTCTGCGAGGATCCTGCGAGAATATAGTTTGTTTAATTTCCTCCTATAGACCTTTTCAAGGTTAGGGATGAAATCGAACAAACCTATAGAGTTTCTTCTAGTAGAATACCTTGAGTTGTTAACTGACAGTGGAGTCGCCAAGTGGACTTAATTCTAATTTTTAGAGAGTGATTGGACTAAAAATATACCAAAAAAGGGGGAAAACAAGGTAAAAAAATAAAAGAAACAAAGGTCGTCCAGGAACAAAAATATTGTCCCCGGCAATGGCGCCAAAAGATGTTGTATGCCGATTGCACACCAGCAGCAGATATATTCTGAAAGCTGTCTCCTCACTTCAGAAAGTGGGAGAGGTGTGACCTTGGGGGGAAGCACAGAGCTAGGTACTGTCACCTACACCTAGCACCTCCGTTTTGGCTAACTCATAACGAAGCCAAGGGGGGTAGTCCCTAACAAAGAGTTTTCTATGGCTCAATATTTAAGTTAATTTTTAGATGTTTCGGATGCAGATGGGTGTTGTTTAGGATTTATTGTAATTTAAGATGATTAATGTGATGAATTGAGCACAAGACAAAGCAATCCATGTTGCTATCACCGGAATTGAAAGATAGACAAATATTTGAGAATTTCACGAAATTGATAAAGCATTCATAGATATGACTTATAATCAAAACATTCAATGGACAAATGGCCCAGATTATCAGCAATGCTAAAAGATAGAACCAGTGCCTATGGAGTCAACTTATCAGAGATGCTTCATGTATAGAAATATGTGAATCCCAAAAGCTGATAGTGAATGTTAGGTTTTGCAAGTGCTCTTGGTAAGTTTTAAGAGTTTTTACTTGTGATATTCGCTTATGGTAGCTGGATGTCCTAACCGGAAATACCTTTAGTGGCTCCGTTCGAAAACATGATGGACCCATCTTGGATCAAAGGTAAGTGTTCAATAACTTAACTACCAGTGCCCAGATTGGGTAGCCCGGTGCCCACACTTGGAATTTTCCCACATGTCTCGGTATTTATCGTACAATGCCAGTGCGTTGGTTATGGGGAAAAGTTTTAGTTAAGTTCCTCTTGTGGGGTTTAGAGATCCAATGCCATTTCTCGGTATTCCGATCTAATATCACTCAGAGCATACTCCGGAAAGGAGGGAAGGGGGTTAATTAATTAAAGGGGTGTGAGTTGTGAATTTTATTAAGTTAATTAATTAAAAATATCTGACAGAGAGCACTCTTGACCTCGTGTTATGACAGTGGTTCAAGAGACTTAGCTAATCTAGATGAAGCTAATGCAGGGGTTATGCAAACCTAATATGCTCTCCGATAGAGAGTGCTCTTGACTTGTGTTTATGCAAGTTCAAGAGTCTTACTTATGAGGATTAATTGATTAAACAAGCACAAGATGAAATTAGTTGATTGGACTCTCCGACAGAGAGAACTCTTGATCCACCTTATGGTGTGATTCAAGAGATTTGCACAATTGATTTACTTAGAAAGATAAACAATTAAAAGAACTAAGTAATCAACTTAATTAAAAAGTGATGAATTGACAATTAGTATTCTAATATTAATAAGCAAATCTAATCTAAGCATGAACAAGTAAACACAACACAATCCTCCCCAAATGGGGGAGGATGAGAGTGGGGAATTAAAAACCCCACTCAAGCACAAGATCTTTATTAAACTTTATTGCAATATGCCTTAAGGATTTTAATCCTTGAAAGGACTTTTCCAATGAAAACAAAGTAACTCTACAATTATTAAAACTTGTAAAAAGGAGAGGGATTTTTCTTTACTTGAAACTTTTTTGCGAAACTTTTTCGAACTTTGTGAAAAGGGAAAAGAAAAAGCTTGAATGAAAACAAAAGAACAAGATAAAGGAAGGGTGAAAATAAGAAGGAAAGGATAGGAAGAAGGAAGGAAAACAAAAAGAAGGTCAAAGACAAGAAAAGGAGAGATATAGGGCAACCAACTATGAGGCCAAAGGAGTATGAAAAATGATGAAAAGAGGGCAGCGATGAAGAAGGGAGATGGCTGTCATAAAAAATGCAAAACGGGACAATGAACAAAAAGTGGCCAAAAAGGCCAAAAACAAGGTTCAAGAGGGTCCAAAAATTAGGGAAAAAAAGAGGCAAAAAGGGGGCATAAACTAGGGTACACTAGGGCTGTCCAAAAGGAAGAAAAGGAGTGGTGAACTAAGACAAAAAAATGGGGCAGGGAAGAAGAAAGAGTGAAAAAAGACAAACAAAGCAAAGAGGAAAGGCTCTAGCAAGCAAGGAAACAAAAGGAGGTCAAAGAGAAAAAAGAGAACAAGAGGAAGGAAGTTCGGTAACCAGGTGTATTGTTTAATATTTATTGATGGAAGGAAGGAGAAACCCTGACTATTGTATTTCTTTCTTGTACTGAGAAGCACTTAGGGGAATCTGCAAAACAAAGGAATTAGATGAAAATAACCACTGGTTCATGAAGAAGAGCTTGATATTTAAGCTTGTCCTTCATCTTTGATGATCTCTGCAAAACCCTTGAAAACAAAATTAAATCCGAACAAAATACTCATAAACTAGATTGTTAGCCCTTCAAGAGTATATATTGAATAATGATTTAATAATTGAAAAAGAGAATGGTAAGAGAGATATCACAAAAAGACGATGTGAATACACAATTCCAATAGCTCATACATAGACCTCCAAAGTCACAACTTTATTCCAATCTTTAAACAAATATTACAATAATTTTGGCAGAGTGTTCATACCCAAAATCTCCATCCCAATAGAGCTGAAAGAGCCTCTATTTAACAAATGAGAGAGTGATAAAACCCTAAAACTAGAAAACCAAACCTAACCAACTTAGCCACCTAACAGGGATATCAGACCTAAATTGAAGAACCGGGAGCGAGGGGAGACCTCCACCCAGGCAAGGTGCCCCCACACCAACTATTAACACTGAAATCCACCATTAATTAATCCCACACGTGTGGAAGGCACAACCTGCTGAGGAGGGGCGTGAACTGTGAAGGAGGCGACTTGGTGATGTAGGTAAGCTCATCCTTAGGTCTGGATGGAGCCTCCCTTAGGTTTGGGAAGCCCACTGATGGTGCAAGCTTTAGTCTTCACCTCGATCAAATCACCGGACCAATGAGTGCTCTCCATCTCATCTTTAGTTGGAGATGACATGTCTGCTAACTGATAATAAATTAATTGCTCACTTAATGCTGACTGAAGCTGAGTTATGACAAATCCAAACATCATAAGTGCTCCATGAGATGTCATTTAGCCTTTTATTTCGCTGAATTTGGATTAATTTGGAGAGTTTTAATTTTCTCCAAAATAATCAATTTTTAATAAAAATTGATTTTTTTACTCAAAACTGACTTTTTTGAGTAAAAAGACATTATGTGTCCGATCGTTGACCTGAAAGTTGGTTTTGACTGGCTGGCTGATCAAGAATGATTTTTGGCTTAAGGTCTAGCCTTCAATCACTGAATTCGGAGTCTAGATGACTGATTTATTACAAACGGATTTTTTCCATTTAATTTATGGAAAAATTAACCCAAAAAACTTAGGAAAAGTAATTAAAAATTTAAAAATTTTAAAAATATTTTTTTCCCTGTTCGAAAAAGATTTTTTCGAATTTTTTTTATATGTCCAGATGACTTAGGACATGACCATGATCTATCTAAATAATTCCTAGTAGGTTTATAACACTCAGTTGGGCTCTAATAACCCCCCAAGGCCCAAAATTCAACATCAGGCATTCCAGTTTTGGAGGAAGCGGGAGAAAACCTCGTCAATTATACTCGGCTGAAGGCAAAGCATAATTGTCAAGGGAAAAAAACTCCCTGGAATACCTTATTTGAGATTCTACGTCTCAGGAGACCGAACCACTCAAAAATACCCTACTAGCACATTTTATTACAAACCCCGCGGGACCATGGTCAAAATTATTCAAATAAAAAAGTGGCTAGACAAGCAGACGGATCAACTGGTACACTGGAATCATACTTTGAACAAGTATGTCAACCAGTGGCTCCTCAGGTAACCCAACTATGGTACAAAAAGGTTGGTAACATGCCTTAGAGACCCTGAAAAGGCTAGTGTAGTAATTGCTTCCAAGCTATGGTGGAGATGGGTGGCCCATGAAAAATAACCATGGGAGAAAGTTTGGAATATCCAATATGCCAAGGGGTGGGATAGAAAAGAGCTCATTCATTTCTCAGAAGACATCCTGGGATCTCATATCTAGCAAACTACATGGAGGGGGAATATTTTGGTCGAGAACCATAGTTTTTGGGAAGTTCTGAATGGCCAAACATCACGGGTTTGGGAAGACTCCTGGCGACAATTAACCCCACTTGGGAAATGTGGGGATTTCCAATGGAAAAAAGAAGCATGTATCTCCCAAGGAATTGTCATGGTAAGAGACATATGGAAAAATCAGATAAACTAACAGGACTTCCGAATGTGGGCTGAGAAGGAGTGGTGGGAAAGCTTCGGCCCAACAAGGGAGGTGGAAATATTGGAGGAAACCTTGGATAATAGACGGATAAGAAATCATACAAGGAGAGATAAGCTCTGATGGGGCTATAGCCATAAATGCACCTTCACAATGAAAGAAGCATACGCATTTTGATTGGAGTTGATATCCAACCTATAGACAAAAAATGGGGAAATCTGTGGAAAAATAAATTATGGGCCAAGATCACTATCTTTAGCTGGCTTGTGATGAGAAATAGAATATTAACAGGAGAAAATATCATGAAAATAGGAATGGTATGAACTTACCAGTGCTACCTATGTGAGTTAGGGGATGAGACCACCATCCACCTCCTGGATACCTACAAGTTCACCTCGACCATTTGGGACCTTGGGGCGGATTTTTTTCAGATATCTGACTAGATCAGACAACACCTAGACATGACGATTATCGACTGGACCAGCAATCCCTTCACAACCCCATTTTGAACCAATAGTGGGAGATTTTTTCTGACTTTGTGATTTGGGAAGTATGGAAGGAGCGGAATTTAAGGACCTTCCATGGGAAAATCGGCTCCATTAGCAAATTCTAGGACACCATCATGACTAGAATGAGAGAAACCATAAAGGTAGGAATCTATGGAGATCCAGATTGGGAATCCAGTGAAGTGAAAGCCCACATTTTGCAATCATGGGGTTTGTCAGGACCATCGTAGCTAGAAATCACCAGGAAAAGACCAACCAGAATGATTCTTAGTGCAATCAAATTGGAGCCTCCTCCTGAGGGATTTTTCAAGCTTAACTTTGATGGTGCATTGAATGGAAATATAGGATTGGATGGATATCGGTACATTCTACGGGATAGCAGAGGAAATATGATGGGATTTGGCTTCAGTCTCATCAAATGGGAGACCAAAAATGTGACCGAGATAGAAGGAATCTTGCAAGGTATTGAAATGCTTAAGGAAAACTATTGGATTCCCATAATCATTGAAGGAGATTTGCAGGTAGTTATTCAAATGGAAACTAAGCTCCAAAATGGTACTCACAATTCCAAGTTGGTGTATTCATGGCGGTTGGAAGGAAGGGTTGAGAAACTCAAGAGGATCCTAGGTGAGGAGTTGGCTTCCAGCTTCAGTCATGTTCAACGACAAGGGAATAAGATAGTGGATCAGTTGGCGAGCTTGGGCATGAAAACACATCGAGCTGTGAAATATAAAGAGTGGATTGAGGTGACTGATGAGATAGGACAAGCTAGTTGCATAGACCTCACAACTCAGGACATGCAGAATAATCATGAGATGAGTCGAGCTCGACATCGGGTGGACCTGGATATATAATCTAGGCACATCGACTAATGGATTGATGGGTGGGTGGCCACGTGAAGGGCATGCAATATTTAATTTTTCCTCAATCAAACTCCATAATACCATCTTTTCGAGAGATTAGAAGCATGAGTGATAGTGTAGGAAAATCTGGTTTCTTGTGTGAAATTTATTTGTCCCAGACTACAGACCATACCTATGGCATCATGGTTTGCAGTGCTAAAATGATTTCTATAATTGGGAACTTACTATTTAGAGAGGTGGGGGGTGACGATAGTTACTACACACGCTATTTGTATTATGTTGTTTCTATAACATGAGTTTCTAGAAAGAGGAGGGTGTGATATCCATTGAAGGTTATGTGCAAGTGTGGTGACAAAACTATGGACAGACGAAAAGGGAAGGGGAAGCACTCGTTCAGCCAAGAGGAGGATTCTAGAAGTGGATCTTGAGCCCAGTGTAAGGCCCTATGGGAGGCTATGATGTATGATCTCATTCTCCCCAGCAAAATTCAACAAAGAGTCAATGACTTGAAGAAACGATTGTGGGATGAGTTTGACAGAGAGATTCTCCAAGAAGAATGTTGGAAGGCAGAAGAGGGATTCCTTGACCCTCGGAATTATGTCAGTAGGCCCAATCTATATGAGAATATCGTGGCCCTATTTTGGGTCATGAAAAATCTCATCGAACGAGTCGCATGGGACAAGGAAACGACGAATGAAGTGGTTGGGCATATGGACCAATGGTGAGAAGAAGTAACCGCATGTATCAACTAGATGAACATTAATATGTACATGCTCTTGAAGAGGCTTGGGGTGATGGTTCCTCTAGCTCCTCTTCTTGTGACACTTTCTAAATCAGCGGAGGAGGGATCATGCCAGGGTGGGATTCTGAATCTTCCTTATATCATGCTTTGAGTGGCCAAGTGCAATGGCACCTAGGTATGTTGTGGATCAGCATTGGCATGCATGCATTTTCAGAATGGATGTAAATCCATTTTTAGTATTCTGTAGGCATCATCCTACAATAGTCAAGAAGGTCTTAGTGAAATTGTTAGAAAGTGGTGCCATGTGTTTTTCAGAGACTTTTTCTATCTCGGCCCTATGGAGATTTCTACTGTAAGGGAGTTATGGATGACTTTTTGGTTAATCTATCTGTGGGAAGGGATAGGTAGAGGATGTTGTTATAGTCTATATTGAAGGATTCAGGATGTAATTTTCTGTTTTGTTGTTAACTGTAATGAATATTAAATAAATTATTAAAATAGATTAGTTAATTTTATGAAAAGGTGTAACCCTTCATGCTCAAGCCTATAAAAGGGCGAGCTTATTGTACATTTTACCCATCATCCAATATATTATTTACTATTCATATTCATTACTACAATGATAGTCGGATTCGACTAATGGACAACCAGATTCGGTTGCTCCATTTGGTATCAGAGCGGATTCACTACTGCACTCTGAGCTCGGACTCGGCTCATCAATTTTCGATTCCTCCGCTGCTCCATTTCT
>LPNX010620063.1:70386-92590 GCA_001517045.1 Pseudotsuga menziesii | reverse complement strand
AAAAAAAGAAAAAAAAAAAAAACAAACTTCTTCTCCCCGCCATTCTCCAACCCCCCCTACTTCTCCAATTGCCTGCATAAATCTTCTCACGTCCCTCATATTTCATCGTGCTTGCAGACTCCCTACTCTCGCTTCTCTCTCTCCACCATAGAAATATCCTTCTCGCAATCTGACTTGACATTCCATCCTCCTGCCAACATACTATTCCTCTCCTTCCCACTTGCAGTCTCCTCTAAGCCCAGCTTCGACCATTCCCATTTCTCCAAGCACTTCTCTGCTCCCCCGCGCTCCCCTCTCCGTGGCATCAACCGTCACTGCTCCTCGCCGCGTTCCTGCCAGCACTGTGACTTCGCACAATTCGCTCCACGTCCATAACCTCCCACCTGCCTGCACATTCACGCCTCCACCGTACCTCCTCCACACTCCATCCGCCCTCCTCCACAATTTGCTCCACGTCTATCCACCATTCGCTCCATGGACCTGCAAAAAAGTTAACATAAAAAAAAATTATATGTTATAAACATATTATAACATAAAATAATATTATAAATTAAAATTTATTTCAAATATATTATAAAAAAAAAATTATAATAAAATATTTAAAAAGAAAATCAAATATTATATTTATAATATTTGTTAAAAAAAAAAATAAAAAAAAAACTATATACAAAATATAATATAGTTTATAAAAATAATAATATTAATTAATTAATTAATTAATATATTATTAGTGCCAAAATATCGTTAAAATACACACCTCCACATACAAGGTCCAAGACCATGGCGGAGCTAAAAGTGCAAATCGAAAAAATGGAGAAAGACATAAGGTCCCTCGCTGCTGACCTAAAATGCGTGAAGGAAAAGATGCAAAATAACAATACATTACTCAAAGACGAGCTTGTAGTGGTACTAGAAAGGAGGCTCGATGACAAACTTGACATCCTGAACGAAAAACAAAAAGACTTGGATAACAATATGAGTACCGTGATGCAAAACATAAACACCATAACACAGAACATGAGCACCATGACACAGAACCATAATACATTAATCGAGATGTTACAAAGGTTCATACCCAGTCTGGGCCACGTCAGCAGTCCAGACATGCTAGATGCCTCATTTCATGTTGCCACCTAGGAAACACTCGCAAAGAATCAAAAAGAATTGCAAAAAGAAATAAAGATTAACAATGTGACGCTTAAACAAGAGATAGAAACACAAGTACTGCCAGATATGGAGGCACGATTAAACAACAAAATAGATGCTATAAGTAAAATAGTAGAGAAAAGAAAAACTAAAAATCACCGCTAACAACGAAGCAATTCAGATATGTCACTTTCATCGTCCAGCAGTTTCAAGCCACCATAAAACCATAAGGCAAAAGGAAATCAACGTCACCCTTACAAAGTGCACCCACCTAAGGCAAAAATAGAGTTGTCGAAATACAATGGGAGTGAAGACCAATGCGTTGCTTGGCTAAACAAAGTAGAAGAATACTTCGACATTTACAACATTCAATCTAACAAGGAGAAGGTGAAATATGCATCAATGCATATGGAAGGGTACGCCTATAATTGGTACCTATGGTGGAAGAGAGATAATTTTACCTACACCTAGAACCTGTTCAAAAATGATTTTTTTAATAGGTTTCAAGGAATCAAAGAAGATGAATTTTTCAGAAAACTTACCAGACTACAGCAAGTCGAAAACGTTGAGGAATTCACTCATCAATGGGAATCCTTATCAACACGAGTATTTGGGTTGTCTGACAAGCAAAGACTCGAAACCTATTTAGGAGGTCTTAAACCACACCTCCAAAAAGAGTTAAAGTTACATGACATACCTAATGTGGAAGTAGCAAGACGTAAAGCAAAAGTTGCAGAACGCAAATTGGAAGGAATAAAAACAAAAGGTGATAGCCATTATCGACAAGAAAAAGAGACACAATGTAGGTACTGTGCAGATACTTGGTCTCTCGGCCATCAATGCCACAAACCTCAATCATACACCTACGAAATGGAAAATAGATCAAAGTCAACTAACGGTTACTATGATAATAAAAAGAAAAAGAAGAAAAACATATGTCGTCGATGCAGTGATGATTGGACCCCTGGTCACAAATGTAGGAACAATGAGACAATACAGTGCAAAATCATCAATGGAAAGGAAGTGCAAGTCTCTGCACAAGAGACCTCATCCGATTCTAATACCGACACCGAGTCAGAATGAAGAATGGCACTAGGAAAATACTTAAGCTTTGAGGACAAAGCATCCTTAAAGGGAGTGGCAATGTAATGAATATTAAATAAATTATTAAAATAGATTAGTTAATTATATGAAAAGGTGTAACCCTTCACGCTCAAGCCTATAAAAGGGTGAGCTTATTGTAAATTTTACCCGTCATATAATATATTATTTACTATTCATATTCATTATTACAATGATAGTCGAATTCGACTAATGGACGACCGAATTCGGTTGCTCCATTAATATACTGAAAGACTTCTTGATACAAAAAAATACTTTAATTTATTCTCATTTTTAACTTCCCTTTTTAAATTCCTTTACCCCATTTTGGTTTTTCCCCTCCTTTCACAAATTTTTCTTGATTTTTTATTTCTTTTTAAATTAAAATGTTTCTTATTTAATTATTTGAGATTATGGTTCTTCTCCCTAAATAATGGTTCTTCTCTTCTCCTTTATTTTTAATTTAGTATTTTAATCATTTTTTCCACCAGTGTTCTACTTTCTCTTCCTATTTATTCAGTATGAATATTTTCACTCTAAACACTTCTTTGTTGATTCCTTGAAAATGGGTGGAGGGTACACCCGAAAGATTGGTTTCAAATTCATCAACATAATGAAAATACAGAAGCATGATCACAATGTCTAACCACTGTGAAAACCTTTATACTCGGAATATCAATGGTTTCAAAAATTTGGAATCATTGTGAAGGGACACCAATGTCCCTAGGGACCATTAAGAGGGATGACCACTTTTTGGAATGCAAGAGAGTATAAGAAATTAGAGCAACTAGAAAATCAACACTAGTTAATAGTGGTGCTAGAAAAAATTGACACAAAAGAGTTTTTCAGGATTTGCAATGTATGTGTTCCTATAACATATTGGGGAGAAATAGTTTTATGGAGTTCCATGTCAATTTTGAAGAAATAATGATTAACTCGGGGAATTATAGCAGTAGGATACTTTAATGTCACCATATCTTAGAAGGACAAAAGGGGAGAAATTCTAGAAAGGGATCAATTTAGTGAACACATAGAAATTTAATTGTAGATTGGGATCTAATTGACATACCTACAAAAAACAAGGATATATACATAGAAAAATCAAATATTTGGTCCAAATCATATAGATGCAATCCTAGACAATTTATTAATATGAGTTCCTTCCTTTTGGATGTGTCAAAATTAATTATCAATATCATCCCCTATTCTACATAAAATCGAAACCCAACCACATTATCATTCTAGGAGATGAAATACTTTGTTCCAATACCATTTAGATTCAACCCACTATGGTTGCAAGAGGAGGGCTCTATGAAAATCATATAGAAGCAATGAAACTCTTCCATATAGGGATCACTAGTTTATGTTTAGGAATCCAAGATTTTCCTCGAAAAATTTGCTTTGAGCCAATGGGTGAAATCTTAGTTTAAATCACCATCAAGTAAAAGAATAGAAGTTCAAGAATATTTGAAGAACCTGAAAAATAGAGTGAAGCACATACCCATCAATAAAGATATATTAAAGGAAGAGCAAGAGATAAATAAGGAAATGTATGATATGCATTGATAGGAGGATGAATTAAGGAGATTGAAATGCAGGAGTTTATAGCTCATAGTGGAAGGTACGAATACTTCAATTTTCCATAAGCAGGCTAGAAAAAGAATGCAAACTAACACCATCAAAGAGATTTATGACTCAGATGAAAACGTTATCTCTAATTTTAGAGCTCTAAAAAATGAGACATATTTCCATTCTAAGAATCTTTACTTGGAAATGGGAATCTACGATTTAGATATTAAGGAAAAGATGCTACAAAATATTCCAAAGATGATAAATAATGAAAAAATAGTGTCCTAGAAAATAACAATTCGGAAGAATATCTAGTGAAATCCATATGGATATCATAGCCTAACAATGCCCCAGGAATCAATGGGTTCTTTATTCACTTTGATATGCTTAGATATCATATTATTAAAATGGACCTACATAAGATATTAAATTGGACTAAAGGAAAGGATAAAATTGGAGGTGTTAGGATTATAATCCTCCCTTGCCCAATTTGGTCAATTATGTCTAAATATGGAGTCATTTCAGTCTATTTTTAGTCACTAACATCATTAGGTCTGCTTGGCCTAATTGGGGCACATGTTCCAGTTACTAAAGTGTGGGGAACACTAATTGAGGCCAACTACCACTGATTGCACTTGCATGCATCAGTTTAGGATCCTCCTAGATCAATCCCTACAAATTAGGAGCCACTAGGAGTGTCGATACCAACCTCCAACCTCCATCAGTTGAGTTGAGTTGGTGACTAGTCAAGCTCAATTAGGAGTCAGTTACATTCATTTATACTCGGTTACATTCAGTTCTACTCATTTAGCGCTAGGATTGCATGGTTGCATGTAGGTGAGGAGCATTTACTCACCTACCTCAGTCAGTTAGACTAGTTAACCAATAATTAACACTGAATTAGACACTTGAGTTAGGTTGTTGAACTCTGATGAACTCCAATAATGATTTAGAGAAGGTCCGGTAACCATTCAGTCAATTAGAGTCAAACCAATTCGAATTTCCTCACATGGATTTGAATTGCATGAGGTTATTTAGCCATTGTACTTCATTGTAATTATTATCTAATTACTTTTGATTAATGAAAGCATTCACAGTTGCAAGCTAGTTTTACACTGTTTCATTCTTCAATTGCTGAGTAAATTCTATGATATATCTTGCGAGTTGTGTGTTGGTCCAAGGATCTATGTGCTCAATTTAATATGGTATTAGAGCCTTAGCAGGACAAGGTACTTCTCCTACTATAGATTCATACTTGGATATAAAAAAAATTGAACAAAATTTCTCCTTCCAATATTGCACCAGAAGCAGATAATTTACCACTTAATATCCCAAGTAAAGGAATTGTTGATCAAGCTTGCTTGATCAACTATGTTGGGTGTGATGAAAATTCCAAAAGTGCACACTATCAACCTTTTTTTGTCTATTTGATTGTCTGATTTACAGGTTTATCAGTCTTATTCACTGCATTCCCTACAAGCAGCTCAGCCTCCTTCATTACATTCGCTACAAAATCTCAGTCTCCTTCATTGCATTCCAAATGGCCCCTCCAGTGGATCTTCTCACTCCTTTCAACTACCACCAGTGGAAGGAGGACATAGAGATGCAGCTATGCTCCAAAAGACTCTTCAGACTCACAATGGAGACAGAGTTAGAGCCAATTCATTATGTTGAAAAATAAAAGTAATGGAATAGGCTTGATGAAGCATATGGATGCGTGTGCCTCTCAATATCTTGAGATATTATCTTCCACATCAATGGATTAAACACTCCCAAGCATGTTTGGGATAATCTTGCTTCCTTATTTGACAAGCAGGATGACCTGAGGATCTATCAACTAGAGAATGAGATGATTTCTCTTCATCCATCCAATTTTGAAACACTAAATAACTTCTTCACCAAATTCAAGCGTCTAGTATTCCAGTTGAAGCTATGCAAGGTTGAGAAGGAGGATGATCAACTCATCCTTGTCATTCTCTCAAAACTTGGTGCAGACTACTCAATATTTGTATCAACATTTCATTCTGTGAAGATCATTGCTCCAAATTGGAAGATGCCTACTCTTAACTCCTTCATTGAATCTCTCAGTCAGAAGCATGACAAGTTGAGCCAGATGGGGATCATTCGATCTTCCAGAGATCAAGCACTTGTTGCAGGAGGACCTAAGGTAGAGAATGATAAAGGGAAGCAAAAGGATGAGTCTCATGTGGAGAAATAGCATTCAAATGAGCCTTCATGTTTGAATAGAAGCAAGAAGAATGGAAAAGGAAATACCCTTTGTTCTTACTGTGGAAGGGGCTTTCATCCAGAAAGATCCTGTATGAGAAGAGAAATTGATTAGATGGCTCTTATTCTGAAGAAACATAACATTACTTTACCTTTTAGTGCAAGGAAGGTTGACCATAGAGAAGAAAATGAAGAACATGAAGAGACATGTCATGCACTGAAGGCTAGCTTCTCAACAACACATGGCTTCCTCATTGATTCTGGAGCTTCCAATCATATGGTTTCATCCAGAGAATCATTATCTTCCTTGCAGTATTTTGATGGTCCTAGTATTCAGATGGGAAGTAACAGTCAAATTCGAGCCAAAGGGAAGGGTTATATCAAGCTTGAACATGGAAAGTTCAAAGATGTGCTTTATGTGCCCTCCTTAGCTGCAAATATGTTATATGTATACCATATGACTCATACTAGCTCTCCAAAATGAGTGATATTTGTTCCTGAATTAGTGGAGATCATAGATATATCTACTGGGAACATCATAGTGAAGGGTGCTGCAAATCATGCCTCCAAGGCATATGAGTTCTCACACTTCATGTCATTTTCAGAACCAGTGCACTCTGAGCAGCCACTTGCAAGGGAAGGTAAAAACATTCCATCTACTTCTTTTGCAGTTTCCACCTATATTGCATAACCAGTTGTATCAGTTTATGAGGTTGAGATTTAGGGTGATTTAGATCCAAATCCATCCCCTACTCCCAAGCGAGAATCTAGGAAGATGACTGGAAATCCATCTGACACTCAAAAGACAAAGAACATTGTGCTATGTCATGCAATCTTACCCCCTTCAGAGAGATGCAACAAACTCCCTGTAATATGCTACATGGAAAGGGTTAATTAATCACACTGCATTCAGAAGAATAGAGTGGATCATACACCTCTTCATTCAGAAAGAGGCAAAGGCTACATTCCTCCTTCCTTCCATCATCATTTTGGGAGAAGATGGAGAAGTCTACATGCCAAGCCCCAGGATACCTATGCACAGAACATCATGCATGTTTCTTCACTACATCACAGAGGTTGAAACAACATATTTTCAAGTTTTTCAAACTTGAATCCTGATTCTATCTGCTTAGTTAGAGGGGTGGTTTTTTTCCCATGTGGTTTTTTCCACAACTCCTTGTATTGAGCAGTTACTTTACTTGTTGTAATGGGTGACCTATGGTCTTAGTTACCAGGGCCCACAAATTTTCCAAGTTAGCACTCAGGGGGGGTGTTGGGATTATAATCCTCACTTATCCAATTTGGTCAATTATGTCTAAATCTGGAGTCATTTCAGTCTATTTTTAGTCACTAGCACCATTTTGTCTACTTGGCCTAATTGGGGCACATGTTCTAGTTACTAAAGTGTGGGTAACACTAACTGAGGCCAACTACCACTGATTGCACTTGCATGCATCAATTTAGGGGTTTCCTATATCATTACCTACAAATTAGGAGCCACTAAGAGTGTCGATACAAACCTCCATCAGTTGTGTTGAGTTGGTGACTAGTCAAGCTTAGTTAAGAGTCAGTTACATTCAGTTCTAGTATATTACTTTCAATTCTAGTCTATTACATTCAGTTCTACTTAGTTAGCACTAGGATTGCATGGCTGCATGCAAGTGAGGCACATTTACTCACCTACCTCAGTCAGTTAGACTAGTTAACTGATAATTAACATTGAATTAGACACTTGAGTTGGGTTGTTGAACTCCGATGAACTCCAATAATGATTTAGACAAGGCCAGTTAACCATTCAGTCAAGTAGAGTCAAACCAATTCGAATTTCCTCACATGGATTCGAATTGCATGAGGCTATTTAGACTTTGTACTTCATTGTAATTATTATCTAATTACTTTTCATTAATGAAAGCATTCATAGTTGTACGCCATTTTTGCATTGTTTCATTCTTCAATTGCTGAGTAAATTGTATGATCTATCTTGTGAGTTATGTGTTGGTCCACATATCTATGTGCTCAATTTAATAGGAGGATCCATGAATACCTCCTCCATTACCATGATATCGATGGGTTCAAGGTCCACACCCTTATTTGTTTAAGACCCATCTCTCTATGTAATGTAGCATATTAACATCAATCACACCATATACAGTACGACATAAAAACTATACTACATTGTTAATGTTGTGTGGGATTTTAATTTTTTTGATTAGCGCCCTCACAATTAGATGCACTAAACATCAATGCTCCACAACAAATATAACACACGGATAGTTGTGCTTCAATAAAATAATAGCATCATACACAACAAGATGGTGCTTATTAAAATAAAGTGCACCACCAATAATGTGGCATAAAAAATATACCATACAATTAATGGTGTGTGAAATTTTAATGTTTGTTATCGATACTCTTGTAATTATGTGCACTAGTAACTTCGATGCTCCACAATAAATATATCACAAATAGTAGTGCTTCAATAAAAATAAGAACATCATACATAATACGATATGGAACACTAGCTACATCGTTACCATAATATGGTACTTTTAAATATAGTTGGTGTGTCATTGTTAAGATGCACCACTCATTTATAAACATTGATGTGTACCTAAAACATACAGATGCACCAAGATTGTGCATCCCTACATCAAAAAGAGAATCAACATAACCAAACTATTTTCAAAAATTATGAATGGTGTGATAATAATAGATAGATGTACCACAAATTGTGCGCACATATTTACAACACATTGTCCAACTAAATGTTCTTATATAATTTCTAGTTTTTTCTAGTGTGGTTATAATATCCTTAAACATCATTATTGATGCTTTTGGATATTATTAAGTGCATCAAAATATCATGTCATGTTGTAAATTTTAAAGTTTTTCTGGTGTGTTTATCATATTTGTAAGCATTATAACTAATTCTCAAGTATATTAAAATGTGAAGTAATAAAGGCAAGGGTGTGGTAAGCTTTTTATGCTATCTGAGTGAATTTTTAATATTAATCAAAATCGTTAAATGTGCTTCCTAATATTGTCAAGAACATAACATTGATATAGCATGGCTCTAATGTTCATTTTTATTTTTGTTCGTTGCATATTTAATATTTGGAAGTATTGTGTTTGATGCTTATGTAGATTATCCAGTGAACTGACAAACAAAGGTGTTATTTATAAACTCTTCATTTTACTGGTGTGTTTGTAATACTAAGACATAATTGGATAAAATTGTAAATGAGTAGGTAAGAAAAAATTTACCTACTCTCTCATTGATTGATGAGGCATGGTTGTCATGTACTACACAAAAAAATGAGTATTTTGAACCATTTTTCAAAAACATTAGCAATCCATCGATGAATCAAAGGATGGGAGGAATCTGACAACTAGGTAGTACCAATGACGAGACGATTGTACAATGATGATATGCATTGGTGCTTGTTTTTCTCAATAATTGAAATAAATTGTAAAAATGGATTTGTTAATCAATAAAAATTTTATTCTACCCTAGCTCGATGCGCTCAACCATATGTTGCATTGATGCTTTTTTTTTTCCAAAAAGTGCTCCATTAAAATATTATAAAAATTGCTAGAGCGGTGCACAATTGGTGAAGACAGCCTAGTGTGGGTATCCAGACATAGCACATTGAGTAGTTTGTGGAAGTTAAAAAAATATCCTGATAGTGTGCCTTATCCACATGTGCCATGTTTCATTTCAATGTGAAATGCGCCTGTTGGTTTCTAAATAGTATTGAAATAAAATAAAAATACATGAAATACATCGGTTCATATACTTTATTATTAAATATTTTATCATACTTAGGTGCTTCATGATTTTGTGATGCACCAGTGCTCTATAAGAATTATTGGTCACTGGTGCATTTTTATATATCTATTGCATTGTTTATATTTATAATTTTTTAGTAAAAAGGGTATTTGTTTCAAAAATATTTGACATGACTTGGTGCATTGTATGTCATAATGCCCCACTACGTTATGTCAGGTTAGACACATTGAAAAGTCTATGCATATACAAAAATAGGTATATTTTCAATTCAAGAACATAGTATTTCAACATCAATGAACATAATATTTGTGTGCACTAGTGCTTCATATATGGTAGTGCGTCAATGCATGTTATCATTATTAAAGCACCAATAATAAAAAATATGATAACTCCTTTGTCAAATCGCCTCTACTAGGAACATCCACTGTAAACAGACAAATGAGACATTTTTTGTGGAAGTTCCACAAAAACCTCTACTAAAAGGTGTTTTCTTAGTATTAAATGAAGCTTCTGAAAAGGGGAAATATAGTGATCTTCCCCTAAGGAAAGAAGATTGATTCTCCTCCATTATAAGAGAAACTCATCCCATATGACTCAAATATAAGGAGAGCTAAGCAAACCAAGCAGAAGCAAATGATTTAATTCTTGAGGAGGAGAGTATCATTCAGAAACCCCAGGTAAAACCCAAAATGAATTAGTTGGCTTAGGTTGGATTAACTGCAAATGCATCAATCTTGAAGGAAGCATGTACAATACTAGTAAGGAATAAAAAATCAATTCCAACCACCCAACCAAAGGTGACAAGAAGTCAGAGTAGAAAACCTATTGAATCATGTATTTTTTTTTGTCTTACTTTGCAACCAATATGTAAGAGTTTATCTCAACTCTCATGCTTTTGGAAGGAAGTACTTATGTAAGAGAAAGAACAAAATGTTCTCCTCTCGAGAATTTGATGGGAGGAGGAAAGAACTAGAAGACAATCTTACTTTTAAAGTTGTTGTATCTCTATACTAGATTGTTCGGCCACAACTTCTTTTGAATATTAAAATAATATTTATGTTTAAAAATATATATATTGATATGATATAATAAAAATTGCACGCTAACTTAGTTCTTATCTTCTTCCTTTGAAGTTATTTGGAATCATACTTTATCCACTTATATTAATGTTCATATTTATTCTTTTGTCAAAACCTACAAACTTAAAAACCAAGCATAAACTATCTCAAAAATCACGAAAAATAAGAACAAGATTAGACTCAAATATTGTAGCAAGCCAGAATGTGAAATATATATATATATATATATATATATATATATATATATATATATAATTCAACTGTATTTAAATTATATAATAACAAGAAATTATTTAAATATATATGTATAGTTCAAATTTATTACAAAGAATTGTAGTCATGTGAATTTAGAATTTGTTTTAGGGATAGATTATATAGCTCATCAACAATATTAATTGGGTTTGACCTGATTGGTTGGGGCATGGAGTGTTATCCTCCCCACCTAGGTTATATTCTCCTAAGTGACATGTTGAACTCATAATGAATATATTGTTGTAATGGATTCAATTCCAATTGTTCATTGGCCTTATTCCTTTAAAAATCCATGGTTTGCTTTGGGTACCATCCTCGAATTGAAGGGAAGTGCCTGGGGGGTTTCCTCGAGAAATTTACTTGGAAAAAAATATAGCTCATCAACAATCAATTATTTCTAGTGAATGATAATCCAACCCAATATCCAACAAGCATTTCATATTGTTCTTATCAAATCCATAATTAGTATTCGATAAGTTATCCCTTGCTTATTTCTTATGGAGAAAATCCAATCAAGCGAACTAGAGTTTCTATATTCATTGACAAGCAAGGAATGAACAATTTTCCATGAAATAATATAATTGATAAATAAAGTATAACATCTTCTTGTTGTATTCATTAATGGTCTTATCATAGGCTCATCACCAATCACACCAAATTGAATTTCCAATTACCCAACACTCTGGACTTCAAAATTCTCTTATGTGTTTTTGTTTATACAAAAAACAAACCTACTAGAAACCTCAAAAATTCCCTAACATCTTCACCATTGTGTTGGGAAATATTATTATGCATGGTTAATTCATTAATGAATACATTAAAAAATATAATTTGAATTGAAGTAAGTAGGGTAACAAATTTTCCTCTTAACCATTTGAGTTACACTCAATTTACACAAAAAGGTAAATTTTAAAATATACATGTTTTCTAATTTTTATGTTTTCAATAGTATAAAAAATCAAAAGTTAGGGCTAGCGGATGAAGGGGAGTTTTGTTTGACCCTAAAGGAAATCTTGAGAAAATATATGCATGGGATTTGGGAATAATGACAGATAATCAAGCGGAAGCAATGGCCCTGTGGAAGGGTTTGAAGTATGCCAGAAGTTTAGAAATACAATCATTGATTGTTATAAGGGATTCCATGGTCATAATTAGACATTAATTAGTCTCACAAACTAAACCAAAAGACATGCTATTTGAAAGATTGTTTGGGAGAATCCATTTGGAAATTAGTAACTTTAGGAAAAAAAAGGTTTTTTCCATGTTTTAAGATCCCTGAACATGGCTTTTTATATCCAAGCAAACAAATATTGTAACCTTCCAAAGTGGGTCCTAATAATAAATGAATAACTTATCAATCAGAACATCATACCCTAATTAGGATTTATACATTATGTATCAAAGGATTTGCAAACATCAATGCAATAATTTCGGTGAATGTGATGGGATCGATAGGTGGATGTGAAATCCTGAGAATAGATTGGCATTAACCTTGGATATCAATGCTCCTCATAGTAATGCAAGGAAGAAATCATACACAGTATGCCTTGCATGTTATAATTCAAGGCTTGCAATCATGTCTCTGGAAGGAATATCCTTTGAATTCATCAGGGCTATGTATGGAGTAATCTCAAAATTATTTGTTATCAAATCTTCTTCCTCTAGTGAGTTGTTGGTATACTGGAATTTCAAAAAAAGGGAAGTTGGTGATAATGAAAGACTCATAGAATTTATTTGGAGGAGTATGTGTATCAGGTTATCAAATTTGTATAATTTTAGTGGGGAGAATTGGAGATGAACTCTGAGCAATTGCATTCTTAACTCTTGTTGGTGGTATGTGTATCCTGAAGAGTTGTATTTTCATCGGTTTACTAGGAAGGACTGGTATCAAGGGATGACCAGTAACATGTGCAAAAGCTTTGGTAGGAGATTTCACGTTCCTGAATAAATCCTTTCTCTTTGTTAGAAAAATTATCAGTCTAGTGGTATGGGGAGACACTTACAACAGATTAAGGAATGGGAGAAAAGAACCAAAGAAATGAATACAAGCCATTACAAGTCAACCAATGTGGAGGTAAGACTTAAAATTTGGTTTCCTATTTGTAGCTACTTGGTTCACAATAATTTTCAACTATAATTACTCCTCTCCTAAATTAAAACACAATCATTTTTTAACACAAACTCTGACGAATTAAACGTCTGATTTTCGACATATTGATGTAAGAAATTTGACAATATTCTCTTTTTATAAACATTGTTTGAATTTTGTATTTTTCTGACAATAAAACTCATCGAAATTTTGACACCGAATGGTCGCATTTACGATGAATAATTTTTCCTCATAGATGTCTAAAATTCGACCAAATTTTCTTCAAGATTGTCGGTGAACCATCGGTAGCTTCAATTTATGTATGTCGTATTTTTGACCAAATATCCTTCGTGGAAGTCGGATACCCAATGGAGCATTCATTTCGTAGATGTCGAATTACCGAAGGCTATCTCTCAAACTTCTCGTCGGAATCATAACCATGTCATCAGATTGAATAGAAATTTGACAACAAATTGCAATTCACTTATGTCAGATATTTGACAAAGTATGCTTCCAAGATTTCAAAAATCTAACAGAATATCCTTCCAACTTCTCATCGGAAGTATAACTGCGTCGTCGAATTGCATATAAATCCAACAACAAATTACCATTGAAGTATGTCAGATATCTAACGAGGTGTGCTTCAAAGACGTCAGAGAACCAATGGGTATCCCTCAAACCTCTCGTCGGAAATATAACCGCGTCATCAGAAGTGTCCTTCAGGAATGTCGGAGATCCGACGGAATTGTTTAAATTTTTTAAAAATATTATATATTTGAAAGAAATCAATATTTTTAAATTGATTTCAACCACAATTCAATATGTTGGAAAACCCGTATATGATTCGTAGAGTCCTATCATTTCAATTTTTGTTTTCAAATTCTTGGCATGCATGTGTTTTAGTTATTGCATTTGTTACAATGGTACAACATATAATGTAACTATTCAAGTTAAAAAGTATTGTGTGCAGCATGCAGGATTTTCTCCTAGCAAGTATATTGACAAATGGTTCAATTATTTTGTGGGATAGTATAGTATCAAGCTTCCTTGATTATGATTATCTTAGTCAATTACCAATTTGCAGCGCTTCAAATACCTAGAATTATTACATGATAGATTTTTTACATTTGTTGTAATTTTGTTGTAAATATGATATAAATATTTAATGTCAATAACAAAGTTATCATGCCAATTATTTATAGAAAAACTTAGCATTCACACCTAGATAGAGACTAAAGATAACATTTCAGTGTGCAAGTGCCCTTATCCCATAGATATATATAGACATCCAAACATATAGTTATCATAATAATATATTTATCATTGAATTCCTTTCATAAGCTATTTGCCTTTCACATCATCCTACCGGCTAGTTAGTAGTCCTCCTTCACCGTAGAGGGAAACTTTAAAAGCAAGTCTGAAGATGGAATTGTTGTTGTAGATAGACAATAAGGAGGTATTCATGTACCCGCTCCCACGCTCTCGGAAACTTGGGGGAAAAATGCTGCTAACACCCTTTGTTATATATATATGGAGAAGATTATTTAGTATCCCAATTATGCAGATTATATATATATGGACATATATATAAATACCAACAAAAGTAGATTATTTAGTATCCCAAATAGAAATGTATGAAGCATATATTAAAGAAAAAAGAGTTCAAATGAAAATTTTAGCCGAAACAATCCAAAAATCATTGAACAAACTTGATATACTAAATTCATAATATACTACTATTCTGTTAGCAAAATCTCAAATCAAGCCTGAAGAAGTATACTCTTTAGAGCTAGTTGTTCCTGAACTCGAACAGAAAAGCATTGGTGCCAGAATGGTGATTAGTATTGGAATAAAGGTTCCCGGATATAAGAAATATGATCTAGATGCCCAAATTGAGACGGGTGCAATGTCAAGTTGTTGCAAATATAAATCAATTCTAGAATACTATTGGAAACCTACACAAGTAAAATTCAGAGCAGTAATTATCCTCCTAGATACTGCCATAACATATATGACATTGTATAATTATGATGCAGGATTAGATATTCTACTTGGGAAATCTTTTATGAAAAAATTGTATCCAATGACAGCCAGCCATAATGAAGTAGAATTCACAGTCCACAAATCTAAGGTAACTCTTCCCCATAAGTCCAATTATAATGTTAGAGTGTCTCCAAAAGGCCCAACCATAATAGAATATGTTGTTGAAGATTTGGCAAAAATTCAAAAAATTGTGAAGCATGCAGAATCACATGGAAAAGAAGTTTTAACTGACATAGTTAAAAAAAACCAAGGATGAATGTACAACAGATAGTCCAGATGCTTTTTGGACTAGAGAAAAATATTTTGTTTCTTTGAAATACAAGGAAGGATATACTAGTACACCTCATAAAGCTTCCGCCAACAATATGAGTCCTTCAGAACAAGAATTATGCAAAGAATAAATAAATATGCTCCTAGGAAGAAGAGGTTAGTAATCAATTATCAAGCTTTGAATGATGCATTAATGCCAATAAGGTATCCTCTACCAAACAAAGAAATGCTAATGGCCAAAATATCCAAAGCAAACATATTTAGCAAATTTGATCTTAAAAGTGGTTTCTGGCAAATAGGTATTCATCCAACAGATAGGTTTAAAACATCATTTGTAGTACCAGGAGGACAATATCAATGGACAGTAATGCCTTTTGGACTTAAGAATGCTCCATCTGAGTTCCAAAAATGAATGGACGATATATTTAGAAATTTACACTTTGTAATAATATATATTGATGATCTCCTTGTATTCAACAAAGACACAGCCCAACACAAAAATACTTGGAGCTATTCTATGAGTATGTAAATTTGTATGAGTATGAAGATAGCACAAACATGGGTTAGTGCTATCTTCATCCCTAGATAAATTTTCTATTGCAGAAAAAAAGATTGATTATCTTGGTATGACTATATATCAGGGGAAAGTACATTTACAACCTCACATTTTGCAGAAGTTACTAGATTTTCCAAACAAACTGCCTAATGTAAAAAGTGTTCAGATATTTCTTGGATGCCTTAATTATGTCAGACAATTTGATCAAAACCACTCCCAAGACACAAATATTTTGCAGCAGAGGTTGAAAGGATAAGTTTGGAATGAAAAAATGACCCAAGCAATGATCATAATTAAAGAAAATTGCAAGAAGTTGCCTCCTTTGAATCTTCCAAATCAATCACTTCCATATATATTGGAAATTGATGCTTCAGATCATTTTTGGGTAGCAGTATTATTACAGAAGGATACTAAAAGAGAAGAAGCATGTGCTTATACTTCAGGTTTCTTTAATGATACTAAAAATAAGTATCCCTCCCCCCATAAGGAAATTTTTGTTGTCAAAAGAGGTATTACCATATTCATACTTTTCCTCAAAAGTGTCAGATTTATAGTTCGAACAGATTTAAAACACATGAAGGGAATGCTTTCTAATAAAATACTGCTTGAACAAGGTAACTCTAGTTATATATATATATATATATATATCTACCATTGAGACAACTCTAAAGTTTGTAAAAACTCAACTTAGGACTTAGTACTGAGTGAATGATTATGTTTTGTTAGGAGCGTATAAGAGAAAATAAACTTAAATATCACTCTTTTTTCATTGAGATAAATGCATAAAACATTCTCCACACCTAGAATCTCGTTGAGAATTAAAATAGCTAAATGGAAAAGGATGCATGTTTTTGTTCTCTGAAGTAATGTATGAATAATTTTCCAAAGAAAAAGCATGGACATCCCAGAAGTTCAATGTCGAAAAGTAAGAAACTAAGAGAGCATTTATAAAAAAAGAAATAACTTTCCATCCATCTTTCCTAGAATTTTTATTTTTAATATCAGAACTAATGATTATTACTAAAGAAATATGGAATTAACTGATGCAAAATATATATTGTTTTATTCATATATGGACTCTTCTAAAGATATAAAACATAACAAGGTTGAGATCTTTACATCAAATTCCAATGCATTTTCATTCATGGAACAAGTTGAACTCGTGGTATATGTATGCCTTCTCTTTCTATTTCCGTACATATTGTTGCAGCCATGAGCATATTAAATATTATTAGTATTAACCTCGCATATTTTATAACTCAGTTAAAAAATTCAAGAAAATATATCATACTTGTGAAACACAATGTCAAAAAATCATCTAAAATCAAAATAATTGCATATCCAAGACACTTACCAGAGTCATTAATATCATGTTTGTGTCCTAGGTTCTTCAATACAAGAGTAAATGGATTCTTTTGAGCAAGATCTATCTGCAAGATAAACAATGTTTGATCAGTACACGATCAATTCCTAGGTGTGAATCTTTCCAAATCTTAAATTTTGTGAGAAAATCATAAACCCTATCAAAAGAAATAACTTCTAAAAGAAATATAGATATGAAAGGTGGTTGATTTCGCAATTTAACATGGCCATGGAAAGAAACAGTTATCTAAATGAACAAAATCATATAAATTGGGACATTTTAACTATGCCCATACTTTCTATAGTGTTCTCCCACAAGGGAACCAATGGCATGTTGTGAAAGTCAAGAATAATCGATATGGATTTGTGAATTCCTTTCCTCTTGCATGCAATTTTCAGCAATGGATATTCACTTACTAGAAAAAGTTCCCAAGACAACAAAAATTCTTCACATTATTGGTTATCACTAATAATAAGGTTTTCATGAGGTGGGAAAAGTTCCCATACTTACTCCATCATGCATAGAATTACTTGAAACAAGACCAAATTACTGAGTAATCACAACTACACATGCAGAACAAGTAACATATCTAATTTTCTTATGGCACTAACTTGTGTCATATCGGTGTTGCCATAGGACACAAGTTAAGCAGTTGTGCCAGTTTATATAGTAACTAATACAACCTATTGATCTCCATGCATACACTTTCAAATATGAGGAAAAGGCATATTTTAATGGAGATCCAAATTTTTTCATATTCCCATATTTGAATAGACAAGAAAATCATTTAAGCTCCATCCATAAAGTTTTGAATATGAGGAAAAGTTATGCCCATTTGAATGAAGATCCAAGTTTCTTCATATTCCCATATTTGAACAAACAATAAAATCATTTGAGATTAATATGGAGGAATAACTAAACTACAACATGCCATTACTTTTCTATACTTAATGGTTTTAAGGTGTTTGAAGGTTATTTCTTACTCACGTTGTGAATATGATACCAAGAAAAATATGAGCATCTTGAATTTTGAATATCTATCATTTATTTCATCCAACTAAAGTATCAAATAACATTAACATTAAGTGGGCCTACAAGATGTAATATGGAAGTGAATTACATGCTAATGATTGGAAATAATATCTTTATAACCATGAGCTTTGTATATCACATGAAAAGCACAACAACATTTTATTTACACTAAAATTCATTTTTTTATATATTATTTTTCTTCTATCATTCTCGTTGTTAGAATATAATCCATTAGGGTTATATAATGTAAATAAATAAATAAATAAATAGTAGGAAGCGAAATAGGCTGAGCGGAAGGTGAAACCCAACCGCCATGTGATTTGTATAAATATAGGCATTTGCATTGGAATAATAATCAATCAGGAGTTATTACCAACAAGTGGTATTAGAGCCTGGCTATTTGCCTACCATAAATCCGGGCTGCATTGCATGCCTGCCATTCTCCCTGTGTTATCAGAGCGCTGCCATTCTACCTGCCAGTCTGCTCTTTCAGAGCTGCCTGCCAGTCTCTCCTGCCTGCATGCGTTACTCCTCCTCCACGTGAAACCCTAATTTATGAATTGAGAATCGTAAACTGTGTTTTCTGAGCTGATAAGAGTTTAAGTCTGTGGTGGATTGTGTATTTACGATAAGCCTTTCCCTCGAAATAAGAAAACTGGCACTTAGAATACCTACAGCACTTTGTCGATATTTACAGTTTCCCGTCGTTTTGGCTTGAAGTTGTAGTGTGGTGTACACTCTGATCTGTGTACATACACAATCGATCAGTTTAAGTGTTGTATCTGTATCTAGTAAATGTATATTTTCAAGGACAGATCATTTACAGCAGCATGGTACTAGGGTTCTCAAGCTTGATATGTGGTTCATAGAACTGGGATTTGGTTTTCGATCCTTGCTTGAGCGTTGCACCATAGCACAACCCTAGTGCACACCAACCACAAAATTAAATGTCAGTGCGGTCAGCAGACTCCCATCTGTTTTTTCAATTGTCTCATTGGACAAGATTTTTCCCCGCGAGCGCTTTTGTATGTATTATTAAATTGCTGGAGTTTGAGACTGCGCTGTGACTGTGCTGTGCATTCCATTGTATCTGCAGATGTATGTGCTGAAGACTGATAATGCTTGCAGATGTATTTATGTAATATTGTATCTTGAGAGTCGTGGCCTTCAGATGTGAGTGACCTCACTTTGCTGTACTGGAAACCCTAATTTTTCTGCATAGAGATCATTTGCAATTGAAATCCAGAGCTGCAATTTCATGAGAGAGTGCTGGAGATTGAAGTCATCTAGCCATTTGTGGTTGTAATTTTTGGAGAAGATGAGAGCATATTTGCTGCGACTGTTGTAAAGACTGCGTGGTGAGGAGCTGCGTTGAGTTGAAGTATTGAAGACTGCTGCGTGGAGAGAATGATGGAGCATTGGAGACTGCATGGAGAGCCTGAGAGCCTGAGAATCGTGGAGCTCCGAGCTATATTGAATCTATATGCCACTTATTTTTGATTCTGCAAAACTGATACTCATTATGCGTTGGAGATTGAATGAAGACTACTGCGTGAAGACTGAGATTGTAACTGCGTTGGAGATTGAATGAAGACTGCTGCATGAAGACCGAGACTGTAGCTACAAGCTGCGAATTCATGAGAGACTGCTCATGGAGAGCCTGCTAAGTGCTTATTTCAGGGATCTTTCTCTTGTTAACATTGGCAGTTAATTTTCCTCCATTGTTTCTTCTGGGACGTTTCTCAAGTCTTTTCATATTGAGAACGTTGAAGAGCTATGCTGATGGTATTAAGTGACTGATATAGATTGCCTTGAAGTCTGAAGGCGGTGTGAAGGACTCAGTGAAGAGGTTGCGTAGACTACGTGGGGATCTGCCATTATCATATGTAATTTCTTTCTATCTTCCTTCCATTGCGTGTGTGAGAGACTGCTACTTGCGTGGAGCCCGAAGGTGAAGCTGGAAGGCACTGTGAAGATTCAAGAGCGTGGAGGTAAAATATTGCTGATAAAATATTTTGTGATCGCCTGGTTACACAAACCCTAAATTTACCCTAGTTTTTTGCGTGGAGTGTGAAGTGAAATAGTTTCATATTTATGAATGGCGTGGCTAAATGGTGAGGCTGTTGTATGAGCCTGTGATTGTATATAGCTGCGTGGAGTCTGTAATTTTCATTCACATTGTTAGTGTTTGTTGTAAATTGCTTCCATTTTCCACCTGAATTATTGTAATCGAGCTGGTGCTCTCCCTAGACTGCTGCATGCTTTGAAAACCTACAAGAAAATAATCAAAATTGAGTAGAGTTGCATGTGTGGAGCTTACTGCGTGGAGATTTGTATATATGCTACATGGAGAGTGAGTCTATTGTATGAGCTGAGTATATATTGAATCTATATATGCTGTGTGAGTTTGAATCTATATTGGAGCTGAATATATGCGTTGAGTATATATGCTTTTTGAGACTGCAATCTCCTCCATATACTGCTGCGACCTACAATTGATCGTGAAGACTGCGTGGATCTCGTGAAAGGAGATTGCTGAGACTGCCCATCATGTTGACTGCATAAAATTTTGAAGAGCTGAGATAATTGTTGACTGTTGGTTGTAATATTTTCTCTGTCATTGTATCATCTTTAAAACCTAAAGTTGAGATTGTAAATCACCTTGGCAGAGACTGTAGACCTGCAAGGTTCTTATTTTTTTCTATTTCTCTTTGTCATATCAAGTTTATTATTGTAAACTAACAGTTGTAAAGATGCACTCTTTGGCATCTAGTATTGGTGCTTCCCTAGCTGGCAAAGACCAATCCAAAGACCCTTCCAAGGGAGATTGCAGCAAGAGAGGCAGAGGGGGCAGAAACAACTCCAGAAAAAGATCAAAGTGCAAGCATTGCGGAAAGACTGGGCACACATCAGATCAGTGTTGGGCTTCATGGGACTCCATCAAAGGCAAGAACAACCAAAAGAAAGATGACCAAGATGCTAGTAAATCTTCTGATTCTTGTATTGTTGCACATTGTAATCTTGGATTTAATGAAATGAATTCTCTTTCATCTTACAAAGATTGTTGGCTGCTTGATACTGGTGCAACATCACACATGACATTTAGAAAAAGATTGTTTTGAAGAACTGAATGAAACAATAGATGGTATAGTTTATTTTGCAGATAAGTCAAGTATTAAACCAAAGGGAATGGGCACCATTCGACTGAAGATGCTTGGATTCCCTGATTTCTTGTTGAAGAATGTCCTTTATCTTCCAGAGTTGCAGAGGAGCCTGCTGTCCTTGGTGGAGATTCAACAGCAAGGCCATTCCATCCACATGTTTGATGGAATCGTTGAAATAAGAAAGTCCTCTGACAACCAAGTCATCATGACTGGATATGAATATGGGAAGCTGCTGAAGCTCAAGGGTTCATCCGCAAGATTTCAGAACTATGCCTACCTCTCTCAGCATGGAGAAGGTAATATGTCATCTAGCTCATTATGGCATGCAATATTTGGTCATCTAAATTATAACAGTCTTCGTTTGTTGAGAAAGAATGGTGTATTTGGCTTGCGCACCATTCCTAAAGAGAAGAATAAATGTGATGCACGTATTTTAGGGAAACATAGTAAGCTGCCATTCCATGAATCTAATTTCAGAGCAAGTAGGAAATTAGAGTTAGTACATTCTGATTTGTGTGTCCCAT
>LPNX010620063.1:0-68773 GCA_001517045.1 Pseudotsuga menziesii | reverse complement strand
ACTCTAAAGTGGATGACTTCAAACTTATTGGGTACTCAGACTCAGATTCTGATGGCGATAAGGAGACAGGAGTATCAACTTCTGGATACACTATGAGTCTTGGATAAGCAGCTGTCTCATGGAGATCACGCAAACAATCAGTTCCGGCAGATTCAACAACAGAAGCAGACATGTGGCTGTAGCTGAAGCAACAAAAGAAATAGTATGGCTCAGGAAGATACTTGAAGATTTGCAAGAAAAACAAGAGAACTCGACTCCATTCCTGGTCGACAATACTTCTGCAATCAAGCTGGCTAAGAATCCTAGATTCCATGATCGAACCAAACACATCAACACAAAGTATCATTTGAATCGACATCATGTAGAAGCCAGACAGTCCATCTTTGACATTGTTCCACAAATGATCAAGTTGCAGACATCTTCACCAAAGCGCTTGGACGAGAAAAATTTGAAAGGTTCAGAAACATGCTCGGACTTACGAACACCCCTTCGGATTAAGAGGGGGATTGTTAGAATATAATTCGTTAGGGTTATATAATGTAAATAAATAAATAAATAAATAGTAGGAAGCCAAACAGGCTGAGCGGAAGGTGAAACCCAACCGCCATGTGATTTGTATAAATATAGGCATTTGCATTGGAATAATAATCAATCGGGAGTTATTACCAACACTCGTTATCCTTTTTATATGGACAAAATACAATTTTGTTGAGACCATATATAATGAGTAAACTATGTAGGCGATTTTCTTATCATAAGTGGGTTTATCTTGAGTTATGTGAAAGAAACCAATAATTCCCATGGAAACCCTGAGAATATACTACAAAAACAACACATACTTTTAGGTAATTACTAATTCCATACAATCATTTGCAGTTGGAATGATTAAGTGCAAACCCTAGTTGAGTGTGGTTTATAAAGCTCACAATATTCCCAATTGTATTTGGCCTTCCGTCAATGTACAACATTGCTCTTTTATTGTGATCTTTGTCTTTCAGTTGTAAATAATTTATTGACAACCCATATCTATGCATAATTCATGTATATTGCACCAGGCGCCTCCAATATTTGTAGTTGTAAGAGGGTCCAACATACTCCATCAATTATGTACATCTACCGTAACCGACCTTTATTCCATCCATGCAAAACAACCCCAATCCATGTAATGACGACAGTGTAATTCTATATATCCTCTCATTCACACAAAAATCTGTGTTGACTTGAGGAAGATCCCTATGTACCCATTTTTCACTATAAGATATGTGTACCGTAAGGGCACCTCAATGTCTCCTATTATCTCATCATCATAACAACATGACCCCCTTCCTGCGAGAAAAAAAACCATGTGTTTATTGAATTTTCTTCTGATCTTCTAACATCTAGTTGATCTTTCCCTTGTAGACCTACTAGATTTCTCACTTTCCTATAGCCTTCCTAAACTCCCCTCACTTGAGGAAGACAGGCCTGACAAATACTTGTTTGGTTCCACCTGCACCATGGCCAGAAAATACTTGGAAAATAAGAGAAAAATACCATCATGTTAAAAATACCTCCAACCAATACCAAATTTAAGCAAGAAAATGTCGCACAAGCCAAGATCGATAAATAAACAATATATTTAGTAAAAAAAGACCATCAACCAGCACCATCAACCAAATCCTCACCATGGCCAATTTGAGTGACAAGTCAGAAATGGTAAGGTGTGTAGCTCTTAAATGCCCACACAGTCCACTAAAATGCCCACAGTCTTGGGTTTATAAAAGTTAAGGGCTATTGGGTTAAATTTTGTTATATCGATTTGGTGACAAAATAACCTCAACAAGCCAACAAAACATCATAGCGAGAATGTTGTACCAACATGTTGAGGCCTGGAAATTCGCAGGCAACAATAGAAAGGGATTCTCCCCAGTCAACATTCCCAACTAGCCCATGACTGTTTGGTGTAGGGAATCCGTCCGGTTTGCGGTCCGGTTACCATAGGTCAAGTAACAAAACAAAGGGTTTTACCGGTTACGGCCTAGTCCACCGAGTTTTTTGTATTTTTTACTTAAGTATGAGATGCAAGTGCCTAATTAACAATGTAGGATGATAAAGATGCAGGGAGAAATCACAACGTGATGTGCAGGTTCTTACCTCTCGTCTTAGCTTTCACAAGCATCTAAATCACATGAACAACAAGAAATTAAAACTAACTAAACTATCTCTAGAGAGATGGATTAATTCATGAGTAATGCAATACTGTTCAGGTGTTATGGCAAATCACATATAGTTGTTCTTATAACCAAACATATAAATAGAAGTAAAAGTATACATGACAAGATAGCTCATCAACAATTAAAACATCCCATTACTCATAGTGGAAGAACACCATAAAAATACTGAAGAATATTCAAACAAGAACATAGGTTCAAGCAATTAGAACACTCTTACAGCCAATGAGACACAGCTGAAAACGAAATAGTTCACATTCAACATTGCTCATTTAAACGCATTGATCCATTCCACAGAGCACTTTCTCCAACAGGTAAAATTTTCACTTTCTGGTTTGTAAAACGAAATAGTTCCTCTTACAAGCAAAAGGTTTACAATTTTTCCAGGGAAAAATCCCCTGTCACTTCTAACTTTCAAGTATTTAAACAAAATAGTAGATCGTTTCAGTTTCCCCCAAACGTGTGACTTTTCCCTTCCTTCAAAATGCTTCATCTTCTCATCTTATTTTTTGTATGCGTTCATGATCTGATTAGTAACGGATAGATATTTTAGGTCTATGCCTTTGTCGCCATCCATTTTGTCTTTTCCTTAGCTTGTCTTTTTCGCGATCCTGATGGCTACAGTTCAACCTTTCTTAAAACTGCCTCACTATGCCTTCGCGCCGCGGTAGTCTGAAGACGTCCTTTGAGTCCACCTGCGATTCAATAGAGTGTATCATTCATCGGGACCGCATTATAAAAAAAAGCAGCACATTATACCAACTGAAACGACCAACCCAAAAGAAATGGCCAGGTGCACCACTTGTTCAACGCCGACACCACTACCTCGACCACCTCCAGGCTCGACAAACATCACCAACGGCGGCAAATGGGAAACTCATTGGCGGCTCAAAATACCAACATTGGAAGGGTATACCAATCCGCAGGCAGGAAGACTTTAAATCGGCAATCGGAGGATATTAACATCAGAGGCTAAACGGATTTCCCAGCCGCAATGGCGGAAGAGACATAGGTTACGGACAAGTGACCGAAAGGTGGGAAAATTCCCAATCGAAAATTGGAAGGGTAACCACATCGGAAGCCAAATGGATTTCCCAGCCGCAATAGCAGAAGAGACATAGGTTATGGACAAGTGACCGAAAGGTGGGAAAATTCCCAATCGGAAATTGGAAGGGTAACCACATCGGAAGCCAAATGACTTTCCCAGCCGCAACGACGGAAGAGAAAAACTACGGGTCTGCGACGAAAAGGGTCAACACGCATCGGCAGTCGGAGCTCTTTATGCTTCGGATGCTAAGCTGCTTTGGGAGCCGCAATGGAGGAAGGGAAAAGGACAAAAGCAGCCAATTTAACATAGTGTGACGCCCGATTTAACAAAAAAATTAAGTGTTTGGAAGCTTTTTTTAAAACAGAAAATCAGCAAAGGTTTAAAACCAATTTTACTTCCGAAACCGCGGACTCAAAGAACAAAAGATCTGATTTATCACTGGCTAGTAAACCAAACTCACATCTGCGATCAATCACAAAATTCAAACACAGGAAACCCTTGAAACCGGCTGAAAATCAGTCTACACAATCATTCGAAATTAAAACCCGACCAATAAGTTCCAGGATCCTACGATTTAAGAACAACGCTAAATCATGAGGAGGGGCCCAAAATTTTAAGAAATTTGGGGAGAACGGTTGTGGCTGCAACAACTGGTGATCACCTGGTGAACCTAGATCTCTGGGTGATTGTTCTTTGAGTGACAGACTGTTTAACAATAAATGCATCTATTGAATTCTTCTAGCTATCCGGATTTCTCAAATGACAGAAGTGTGTACCTTTAATCATTGATGATAGTCCAATTTGGGAGAGTGGAAACCAAGATTTTCAAGTCCATATAACTCTGTTGAGGCTAGAGGATGAGTTTCATTATTAATTTTGTCTTCAGGTAGCAGATAGCTTGGACACCACAGGGTTATAGCATATGGTAAACAGAAATATTCGTTTGTTCCTCATTCCCATGCCACTTTAGCACTTTTTGTGCTTCTAGACTTTTGTCCCTTTTTATATGAGTCCTCCTGCATGCCTTTCTTACTGAATTTTAATTCAGGATCCTCTATCCCATAGTGTCCTTTTGTGTGAGCGGTGTACTTCATGTTTCAGCTCACGGATGGAGAGGATATTCCGACAATTTAGTACTTATGATTCAGTATCTGCTTTGATGTATGATGCTTTCATAGGAGTTTTTTGACTCTTATTTGCCTTTTGGCATTCGTTTCCTGGCATGGGATCATTTATATTTAATATACTATTCACCTTGTTCCTTTCCATGGGTCTTCTGCTGTCTCTCCTTAGAACATGTTAAGTGTGACATGGATGGAGCCTCAACATAGTATTCCAGACTCTCTGAATCCGGTTTATTTCACAAGGGTTAAGCAGGACTTCAATGCACAAAGAGCTTATTCAAGAAAAATGCTAAACTGGAAGAAGTTATTTTAGCAACACATAGTTTGAGACCCAAATTTTTTTATCATTCCCAAACATTTTGATGTTCTCCATGCAACCGCGGGTTCATTCCCTTTATTGGAATCAAGAAAAACAAACTAAAACAAACTGAAAAACATGACTCAAAAGACAGCCAAACAGATTAATTATATACAAGATAGAAGAACTCAAAGAAACTTAGGAAAAATAAGGCTTGAGAACCAAACCATTCACTGGTAAGTTCTCTTCCCACCCCTGTAGATCTTGCAACTTATAATTATAAGGGCCAAGCTTTGCTGCAATCTGAAAAGGGCCTACCCACAACTGTTGGAATTTAGTGTGCTTTCTTTTCTCATCATGGGGGTGATCCCATTTGAGGACTAAGTCTCCTACTTCAAATTCTTTTGTTCCAGATTTATGTTTGTCAAACCATCTCTTTACTAACTCTTGTTGTTGCTTAAAGCGTTCCCTGGCTTTAGATCTAGCCTCTTTTGCTTTCAGAAGATTGCATATCCTCATCTGCAAAACTTCATTCTCTGACCCTCTGGACTCTTGAGCTATTAATATGGAGGAGGGTAGCATGATGTTGGGGAGAAGAATGGCTTCTTTACCATACACAAGGGTATACGGTGACACTCCTATCGCATACTTGGGGGTGACTCTATCGGCCCAAAGGGCTTTTGGTAGCGTTGAGTGCCAGCTCCTCTGGTTTTCTATCACAGTCTTCTTTAAAATCCTAATCATATTTTTGTTAGTGGATTCAACAAGGCCATTTCCTTGTGGATAGTAATTAGCAGAATAATGCAATTTTATCCCTTTATCATGAGCAAAAGTAGTTAATTTAATTGATGAAAAGTACGTAGCATTATCAAAAACTAACGAAACTGGAACTCCAAACCTGGTCATGATGTGGTCCTGCAGGAAACTGATGACGTCGTCTTGATTTATCTTGCGCAGCGGAAATGATTCGACCCAGCGAGTGAAATAATCAGTCGCGGTCAGAATGTACTTGTGTTGTAGGGAGGAATTTGGTTTTATTTCTCCAATGATATCCAACCCCCATTGCTCGAATGGTTCAGTGATCATTACAGGATTTAAGGGTGCTATTGCTTTAGGTTGTCTCCCACTACACCTTTGGCAAATATCACACTTCCTGACATGTGCATGTGCATCTTTGAAGAGGGTAGGCCAATAGTAACCTACCCTGAGGATTTTGTGGGCTGTAGTATCTCCTGAATAATGTCCCCCAGCAGGACAATCATGCAATTCTGACATTACTTTCTTCGCATCTTCCTTTTCTAAGCATATGAGAAGAACCCCGCCAAAATTCTTTCTGAATAATACTCCTTCAACAGGTTGATAGGAGGCTGATTTAAGATGAAACACTCTTATTTGCTTGGAACTCCAATGTTCTGGAAACATCCCTACCTGCAGGTAATGCACAAGGTCTCTATACCAAGACTCGGGAGCTGTAAACAAAGGACATACCTCCATTACATGTAATTCAGCTTCATCTTCCCAGGTGTGTTCTTCATTTTTTTTATTTTCAATCATCTGTTTGCACAACCCTTGTCCTTTAACTATAGACGCTGGCTTGAATTCAAGGTTGTACTCTTGAAGAGCTGTTACCCAATTGCCTCTTCTTTCTCCTAACTCCTTCTGTACAAGAAGAGACCTTACAGCTAGGTAGGGGACGATCACCTTGGTTCTATTTTTTAAAATATAAGGCCTGAATTGCTTTACTGCTTTGGATACAACGTAAGCTTGTTTATCAACGGCTGGGTAATTCAATTCGGCCCCCTGTAAACCAGTACTCATAAAGGATATTGGGAATTCATCCCCCCCATCTTCCTTTTGGGTGAGCACAACTTCTAGTGAATCATCGGATGCAAAGGTATACAAGATAAAATAGTTGCTGAAATCTGGGCTTTTCAGGGAGGGTGCGTGTGCAACAGCAGTTTTGATTTTGCTGAATGCGCTCTTCTCAATTTCAGTCCACTTGAATAGTGCATTTTGCTTTACCATCTGCTGCAACGGCTTGACAATCTGAGCAAAATCAGGCACAAATCTTCACACGAAGTTTATCATTCCCATAAATGATTGCATCCCCTTTTTATTATGGGGCAAGGGGATTTGTTCAATAGCCTTAATTCTTTCTGGATCTATGGAGATTCCTTTCTTCGAAACTATGTGACCCAACAACTTGCCCTCCGTGACAGCGAACACACACTTCTTAGGATTGAGTGAGATGCCATATTTTTGACAGCGTTCGAAAATTTGCCTTAAGTGAAATGTGTGCTCTTCTCTTCTCTTTGAGAATATTGTAATATCTTCAAGGTATACTACAGCACTTCGGCCAATCAATCCGTGGAAATCTATGTCCATAGCCCTTTGAAACGTTGCTCCAGCATTTATAAGCCCAAAGGGCATTCTCCTATAGGAAAAGGTTCCCCATTTGGTCCTGAACGTGGTCTTCAATCTGTCTTCTTCGGCTACTAATACTTGATTGTAGCCAGAGAAATCGTCTAGTAACGAAAACAGTTCAGAACCTGAGACCATTTGCAGCAATTGCTCCATGGGTGGCACAGGATAGTTATCTTTGTTGGAAGCGCGGTTTAGATTTCTGAAATCCATGCATAATCTGATTTCTCCAGATTTTTTTCTCACTGGTACCAGATTTGATACCCACTCCAAGTGTTTGACCTTAAAAATTATTCTAGCATCCAATAATTTCTTCACTTCACTCTGAATCAGTGGTTTCAATTTTGGATGCATTTTCCTTAAAGGTTGTTGATACGGCTTGATGCCGGCTTTGATGGGGACAACATGCTTAATGATGCTAGTGTCGTATGTTTTCAGATCTTCGTATGTCTAGGCAAAAACATCTTTATATTGTCTAAACAGAGTGACGAACTTATCTCTTTCTGCTGGTGAACAACATTTGCCAAGGTTCACAAATTTAGGACTCGCCTCAGTCCCTAAATTTATCAGCTCAAACTGTAGAGATGAGCTGTGAGTCTTCACGTTGGCTGGTATTCTAAACTTTTCATTTAAATCAAACATTCTTTCCAACGTTATGACTCCTTTAGGGATGAAATTGTCATATTTCATCTCATCCTGATGTTCTTCATCATCTATAATCGCCCCTTTGAACACCTCGTCATTTGTTAAGCATTCTATTATCTGTGATCATCGTCAAACACTCGCAGGTTGGTGATCATATCCGGTACTGAGGGCATGAAAATAAATTCGACAGAGCATCGATTATTAGTGGGTACAAGCCTAGCGGCTGATGTGGCCAACAAGTCAGCTGCTGCATTTTTAAGTCTTGGAATTGAAATAATATTTAATGCATTAAAACATTTAAGTAGGTCCCATACCTCATTTTGGTAAGCTTTCAAGTGAGGGGAAACACAATGTATTTGATTCCGGATTTGTTTCACAATAATATCAGAATCCCCAAAAACTTTTAGATTACTTACCTTTAATTCGATTGCCTTCCTTAAGCCCTGCACTAGCGCTCCATACTCAGTTGTATTATTCGTACATTCAAACTCTAATCTACATGAAAGAAAATATTTATTCTTCTGGGGGTCGATTAGGACACAGCCGGCCCCTGACCCTTCTAGCATCTTAGAGCCATCAAAAAACAAAGTCCAAAAATCACTAACTACTGAATGCGAATCTGTTCCTACTGCTAAGTCTACTATGTTACAGTCAATCTCATCAGCCTGTGAGAATCGAAGGAGATCAGGTTGAGTGTCAGATGTGCTGCTGGCTTCTTCTGCTTGGTAATTTCCTGGTTCCAATTCGATAAAATAATTTCCCAATACAGAATCCACTGGTTCATTCTTCTCCTCCAGTCGAGTGACATTGTATTTCATGTGAGGCTCTTTTAATATCTTGATCTGGTTCAGACTTCCTTTGTACGACAACCACATATGCGACCAATCTTAGGAAAAATATCCATTTAGTTTGGCCGACCAATCTCTGCTCAGGATAAGACCGTACGCGTCTGGTATATCAGCCACCACAATATTAATGACCTGCCATACTTTATCATTTGATGCCAGATGAACTAGGACATCTTCCATCTCACCCATTACCTTTACATCTGTCCTGTCCAACTGAACAAATCTCCAAGTAGATGTCTTGGGCTGCCCATTTATCCTTTTATAGACTGATATTGGCATGACATTGACCGACGCCCTTGAGTCTACCAGGCAATTATGTACGTTGTGATTAAAAATTTCAAACGTGAGGAGGAAGGGTGGATGTTTTCTCTTAGACTTACCTCCAATGTTGGTTTCTCTGATTTCTTCTTCCTCTTCAGGCTGATTGTCAGTGGGCAGCCCCTCATCTGAAGCTTCAAGTGCTTTCAATAATCTTTCCTTTTGCTGTGGTACTTTACACATTTCAAACAGTGAAACGTTTGCCTTTATTTTCTTTATGTCCTCCATGATATCATGATTCATCTGTGGCTCAATGAGGTGCGGTTTATCAGCAGTCATATTTTCTTCATTGGGCTTGGCCAGCGTATCTTTTTGCCTAGGATCTTGGCTGGTAATAGTGAATTTTGGAATCTTATCGGCTGAGGACTTAATTTGAAATTTCTTCTTAACATTTTTCTGCAGCCTTTTGATTTTTGGGAGTATGAGATTGTCTTCTTTAACTGCCCCTTGGCTCCTTGTTGTAACGTTGGTTTCCATGATGTCCTTTCTATAATCATTTTCCTCTTCAGCATCAAATAACGAAACATAATTCCACAGAAACATGGTTTCCTCTTCTGGTTCCTTGGTTGAAGTAGTATTATATTTTCTCTCTTCCTCTCCATCTTCTGTTAATCTAGAATCCAACAGCTGATTCATGACCAATGTCATTGAGTTTATCCATTGAGGACAATTCTTTTCAGAATGTGGCTGTTGGTGGAAAGTGCAAAAATTGTCCATGCCTACCTCTATTAAATTCATGGATGCAGTATTGTGAGGAGGAGGTTGGGATTGATTGTTATCCTCCCTTTTCTTATAATAAGGCTTATAGAACTTTTGTGCTTCCTTTTCCTTTTCCAAGTCTCTGATTTTGTTGGAAAGCTTCTGCATCATTTTTGCCATATTTTCAAAATCTGGTGATTTCTCCTCCTTAGGCTTGGTAAACAATAAGGCTTTCCTTCCCGCACCTTTCTCTCCTGACTTTTCAGGATAATCTTCAATACTTTCTCTTTCAGCCTCCACTACTTCTTCCTCTTCATAGGTTTCCGCCAAAGTAGGCTTGGCCCTTCCTTTGGAAAACATGGCCAAATCAAGGCCTAAAGTTGATGTATAATACTCAATCAGGACCTTGTCCGAAGGCTTGTTAGCGTCAGAAAAATTCTTGAGGTATGCTGCAAATCTTTGAGTAAAGTTGTGCACCTTCTCCTTTCTCTCTTTCTTTAAGGCGCATAGTCCTTTCATGAGGGCTGCATGAGTCTTTTGAATTGCATACTTACTTCTGAAAATTCTTTCGAAAGTATCCCAATCAGGGATAGAGTTATCAGGCAACCCAAAATACCATGATGCTATAGCTCCTTTAAGGGTATGCGAAAACAGTTTGCAAACTACATCATCATACTCTCCAGCCCTCAACCCTTCTATCGCCAAGTAAAAACTTTGCAGGTGATCATCTACTAGTATCTTCTCATTTTGTTCGAATTTGGGGAGCATCTTTTCAAAGGATTGAGGCAAATCATGCAGCGAAGGTGTTATATTTAATGGTTATCTGGCTCTCCATGCAGGTGGTGGATTAGGTGGATTAGGTGGTTGATTTGCGTTTACGCCTGCCATGATTCTGGGTGGAGAGTGAGGAGGTGAGCCAACTGGAGTATGAGCAGGAGAACTGTGAGGGGTATCTGGGTCTTCTTGATTCAAAGGTAGCAGAACTTCCTGTAAGGCCGTTTCTACAAGTTCTCCTAATCCCTAACCAGCACTAAGTCTTTCGCTACAGGATGATCTTTCTTTTTATACTCTCTTCTGGGCAATTCAGGGATGATTGGCAATCCTCCAATCTTCTTTACATATGCCCTGGTGTGTCTTCTCATATCATTAACAACTTCGTTGCCAATAGCATATAGATGTTCTCTATTTCTTTCTTCCAGAATTGGATTATGAAGCCCACTGCTTTCAGAATTGTTACCGGTGGAATAATCTCGGGAAAACGGGTTTCCTCGGCCAGCCATACACTGGCGGCCCTCCTTCTAGCGCCAAAACTGTTGAGGCCTGGAAATTCGCAGGAAACAATAGAAAGGAATTCTCCCCAGTCAACGTTCCCAACTATCTCGTGACTTTTTGGTGTAGGGAATTCGTCCGGTTTGTTGTCCGGCTACCGTAGGTCAAGTAACAAAACAAAGGGTTTTACCGATTACGGCTTGGTCCACTGAGTTTTTTGTATTTTTTACTTAAGTATGAGATGCAAGTGCCTAATTAACAATGCAGGATGATAAATATGCAGGGAGCAGTCACAATGTGATGCACAGGTTCTTACCTCTCGTCTTAGCATTCACAAGCATCTAAATCACATGAACAGTAAGAAATTAAAACTAACTAAACTATCTCTAGAGAGATGGATTAATTCATGAGTAATGCAATACTGTTCAGGTGTTATGGAAAATCACAGATAGATGTTCTTATAACCAAACATATAAACAGAAGTAAAAGTATACATGACAAGATAGCTCATCAACAACTAAAACATCCCATTACTCATAGTGGAAGAACACCATAAAAATACTGAAGAATCTTCAGACAAGAACATAGGTTCAAGAAATTAGAACACTCTTACAGCCAATGAGACACAGCTGAAAATGAAATAGTTCACATTCAACATTTCTCATTTAAACGCATTGATCCATTCCACATAGCACTTTCTCCAACAGGTAAAATTTTCACTTTCTGGTTTGTAAAATGAAATAGTTCCTCTTACAAGCAAAAGGTTTACAAGTTTTCCAGGGAAAAATCCCCTGTCACTTCTAACTTTCAAGTATTTAAACAAAATAGTAGATCGTTTCAGTTTCCCCCGAACGTGTGACTTTTCCCTTCCTTCAAAACGCTTCATCTTCTCATCTTATTTTCTGTATGCGTTCATGATCTGATTAGTAACGGATAGATATTTTGGGTCTATGCCTTTGTCGCCATCCATTTTGTCTTTTCCTTATCTTGTCTTTCTCGCGATCCTAATGGCTACAGTTCAACTTTCCTAAAACTGCCTCTCTATGCCTTCGCGCCGCGGTAGTCTAAAGACGTCCTTTGAGTCCACCTGCGATTCAATAGAGTGTATCATTCATCGGGACCACGTTATAAAACAAAGCAACACATTATACCAACTGTAATGGCCAACCCAAAAGAAATGGCTAGGTGCACCACTTGTTCAACGCTGACACCACTACCTCGACCACCTCCAGGCTCGACAAACATCACCAACGGCGGCAAATGGGAAACTCATCGGCGGCTCAAAATACCAACATCGGAAGGGTAGACCAATCCATAGGAGGGAAGAATTTAAATCAGAAATCGGAGGATATTAACATCGGAGGCTAAACGACTTTCCCAGCCGCAACGGCGGAAGAGACATAAGTTACGGACAAGTGACCGAAAGGCGGGAAAATTCCCAATTGGAAATCGGAAGGGTAACCACATCGGAAGCCAAATGACTTTCCCAATCGCAATGGTGGAAGAGAAAAACTACAGGTCCGCGATGAAAAGGGTCAACACACATCGGCAGTCGGATCTCTTTATGCTTTGGATGCTAATCCGCTTTGGGAGCCGCAACGGTGGAAGGGAAAAGGACAAAAGCAGCCGATTTAACATAGTGTGACGCCCGATTTAACAGAAAAATTAAGTGTTTGGAAGCTTTTTTTAAAACAGTAATCAGCAAAGGTTTAAAACCAATTTTACTTCTGAAACCGCGGACTCAAAGAACAAAAGATACGATTTATCACTGGCTAGTAAACCAAACTCACATCTGCGATCAATCACAAAATTCAAACATAGGCAACCCTTGAAATCAACTGAAAATCAGTCTGCACAATCATTCGAACTTAAAACCCGACCAATAAGTTCCAGGATCCTACGATTTAAGAACAATGCTAAATCATGAGGAGGGGCCCAAAATTTTAAGAAATTTGGGGAGAACGGTTGCGGCTGCAAGACAACAACAAATAACTATCTCACTTTACGACATAAAAGCATCATTGTATCGATGCAAAGAGAAAATGTTGTGACAACAATGCTAAACTAGCAATGGAAGTTTACAACTTTAATGACGAAAATGCATCGATGTATTGATGTTTTCTAAAGAAATTAAAAAAAAAAATATCCCAACAAATTGTGTTATAAAAAATAGAATCCCTAGAAGGGATTATAAAAATAGCCTTAACACTATCCGTGACATGATTGAAAGAGACATGAAATGTCTACTGTTAGTTATTGTTCGAAGAAGACAAGGATGTTCACTCTCTGTCGATGCACAAAACAAGGCGATCTCCCTGAGCATTGGCCCATACAGGTTTTTGTTAGGATTATTAATCCTCCCTTGTCCAAATTTGGTCATATGTCTAAATCGGGAGTCCATCCAGTCTATTTATAGTCATTAACACCATTGGGTCCACTTGGCCTAATTAGGGCACATGTTTCAGTTACTAAAGTGTTGGGAACACTAATTTAGGCTCACTGCCATTGATTTCACTTGATTGCATCAATTTAGGAGCCTCCTATACCAATCCCTACAATTTAGGAGCCATTGGAAATGTTGAAACCAACCAAGGTCATTTCAGTTCAGTTAATGACTAGTCAAGATAAGTTAGGAGTTAGTTACATTCAGTTCTATTCCTCTACATTCAGTTATCGCTAGGTTTACTTGATTGTACTCATGTGGGGCACATTTCTCACCTACCACAGTCAGTTAGCCTTGGTCAACACTGAATGTAACACTTGACTTGTGTTTTAGAGCTCTGATGAACTCTGGTTATGGTTTAGACAAGGTCAGTTAACTACTGAGTCCTCCGATAGTGATTTAGACAAGGTCTTGGTTATCTACAGTCAAGTAGAGTCTATCAATTTGAATTTCCTCATGTGGATTCAAATTTCATGTGGCTATTAAATACATTGTACTTCATTATAATTATTATCCGATTACTTTTTTATTAATGAAAGCATTCACAGCTGCAAGCCATTTTTGCATTGTTTCATTCTTCAATTGTTGAGTAAATTGTGTGATCTATTTTGTAAGTTGTGTGTTTGTCCATAGATCTATGTGCTCAATTTAATATGGTATCGGAGCCTCAGTGGAAAAGACACCTCTCCTCCTCAGATCTCCAGCTGGATCATTTTTTTTGAGTGAATTGCTCCTTCCAGTACTGCACCAGAAGTGAAGAATTTACTAGTTAATATCCCAAGTTAGGAAATTGTTGATCAAGCTTGCTTGATCAACTATGCTGGGTGTGAAGGAAATTCCAAAAGTGCAGACTGTCGACCTTACTTTGTATGTTTGATTGTGTGACAGGTTATCAGCTTTTCTTACAGCATTCGCTACAAGCAGCCTCTTCTTTTCACTGCATTCGCTACAACAGCTCAGTCCTTCTTACTACATTCAAAATGGCTCATCCAGTGGAGCCTCTCACTCCCTTAAACTATCACCAGTGGAAGGATAACATTGTGGTAATGCTCCACACCAAGCATCTCTTCAGACTCATAGAAGAAATAGAGGAATAGCTAGAATCAGATAAAGACAAAGCGAAGTACATGAATAGGCTTGATGAATCCCATGGAATCTTGCTCTCCTCAGTCTCTAGAGATCTTTGATTTCACATCCAAGACATGGAGACTCCCAAGGAGGTTTGGGACAAGCTTGCTTCCTTATTTGATAAGCATGATGAGATGAGGATCCATTAGCTAGAAAATGATCTGATTACTCTCAATCCATCCAATTTTGAATCTCTAAATGAATTATTCACAAAGTTCATGAATCTGATATATCAGTTGAAGCAATGCAAAGTGAAGAAGGATGAATATCAGCTCATCCTTTCCATTATCACAAAGCTTAATGCAAACTACTCAGTCTTTGTATCCACCTTCCAAACAATAAGGCTCACTACTACAAATCGGAAGATGCCCACTCTTAATGCCTTCATCCAATCTCTTATTTCTGAGAATGATAAATTGATCCAAATGGGGATCATTTGATCTCCCAAATATCTAGCTCTAGTTGCAAGAGGAGATAAGGTAGTGAATGACAAAGGGAAGCAAAGGGATGAGTCCCCTGTGAAGAAAGAGCAGTCAAAATAACCTTCAGGTTTGAAGAGAAGAAAGAAGAATGGCAAAGGAAAGGTCCTCTACTCTTACTATGGAAGGGGCTTTCATTCAGAAAGCTCCTATATGAGAAGACAACTTGATGAAATGACACTTCTTTTGAAAAATCAAAACATTTATGTACATGCTCGCACAAGGAAGGATGACTCTGAAGAAGAAGAAGATGAAGAATACCAAAGGAAAGGCCATGCACTAAAGGCTTGCTACACATCAGCACCTGTCTTCCTCATTGATTCTAGAGCTTCCAACCATATGGCTGCATCTAGAGAATCATTCTCTTCTTTTCAGTCCTTTGATTGTCCTAGTATTCAGATGGGAAATAACAATAAAGTCAAAACAAAAGGGAAGGGCTCTGTCAAACTTGAACATGGAAGGTTCAAACATGTACTATTTGTTCCCTCCCTAGCTTCAAACCTATTATCTGTCTATCAGATGACCCATACTGGATCTCCAAAGTAAGTAATCTTTGGTCCTGTCTCAGTGGAGATCACAGATATCTCTACTGGGAGCATCATAATAAAGGGTACTGCAAATCATGCTTCAAAAGCATATGATTTCTCACATTTCCTTCCTCCTTCAGAACCAGTGCACTCTCAGCAGCCACTACTTATTTTATAGATTCTACTAGTTTTGCATCTACTTATTTTATAGCTTCTACTAGTTTTGCAGATCCATCTTTATCAATTTATGACCTTGAGATTCAGGGTGACTCAGATCTAGATTCAGTCCATACTTCCAAACTAGAAGCTAGAAAGATGATTGGAAACTCACCTGACACTCAGAAAAGAAAGACCCTTGCGCTATGCCATGCTATCTTACCTCCTTTAGGGAGATGAAATAGACTCCCTGTAAGATGCTATATGGAAAGGGCTCAGTCTCACTACATTCAGAAGAATGGATATGATCATACACCTCTTCATTTAGCAAGAGACAAAGGTTACATTCCTCCTTCCTTCCATCATCATTTTTGGAGAAGAAGGAGAAGTCTACATACCATGCCCCTGAATACCTGTGCACAACACACCATGCATGATGCTTTGCTACCTCACAAAGATGAAGATTACAGCAACATATTTTCAATTTTTTCAAACTTGAGACCTGATTCTACCTGCTTGGATAGAGGGGGGGATTTTTTCCCATGTGGTTTTTTCCCTAGCTCCTTGTATTAAGCAATTACTTTATTTTACTTGATGTTGTTAGTTTTTCAACATTAATCTAGCGTTATGTTAGGATCTTTACTGAGAGAATAACAAGTACAACAATCAAACACAAGAGACAATGAACACAGTGTTTTTGATCGGGGAAACCATAAATGGAGAAAACCCCACAACTTCCTTAGAGATAGAATCAACACAAGATGTAAAACCCCAAAACAGTAAGATGCACTCCTGAAAAAAGTAATCTTCTTCTTTTCTAGCCCCAGTGTCTTCTCCTTCCTCAACTATGCGCTACACTTGAGTGTTTGAGTGATGTGTACTAAATAGAGATCCCAGCTCTCTATTTATACTAATCATGACATGACTAAAACCCTACTAGGGCCGAACTCTACTTGGAGAGTCTAATAAACCTAGTGCCGTGGAAATGTGGGGACTTTAACCCTTAGACAATCGAAGGGTTACCCACTATGACTTGACATGACTTGTTTACATTATTGATCCTCCCAATCAAAACATCGGGGCATGACAACATGAATCAAATACATAATAGATACATCCTAGAATAAACATCGGGTTACAATACATAAAATACATAGATGAATACATTTCGAAGTTACAAATACATCAACACTCCCTCTTAACTAGGAAGGTATTCTTTCGACACAATTTTCAGCACTGGTATTCTTCTCTATATCAATTGGATCATCTCGTCATCTGCATCTTGAGTCTTCTGAGTCTTCAAGTCATCTTTATCCTTCAAATCTGGATCATCTCTTGATCTGGATCATCATGGGAAATTGTCACTGGATCTGGATCATCTCTCGATCTATATCAACATCACTAGATCTAGATCATGACTTGATCTAGATCATCATCACTGGACTGGATCTGGATCATCACTCGATCTAGATATGGATCTAGATCATCTCTCGATCTAGATCATCACTGTTAGATCTAGATCATCACTCGATCTGGATCATCACTGTTGGATCTGGATCATCACTCGATTTGGATCTCTCGGAGTCATCATAATTGGATCTGGATCATAGCTCGATCTGGATCTCATCTGGTCATCATCATATGTGCTATCTCATGATTCTTCTCATCATAGGAAGTTCTACAGAGCCATCCTTCATTCATTCTGGGTGTATGCCTACCTCCTTGTAGGTCTTTGGTGGCCCATACATCTGACCTACTCATCAGAATGGCTAGCACTCACATCTGACTTACTCGTCAGAAAGGTGGTAGCCCTTACATCTGATCATATAGGACCTAATCCTATAGTCACATCAGAATGGCCAGCACTCACATCTGACCTACTCGTCAGAAAGGAGGTAGCCCTTACATCTATGTAGGAGCTCATCCTACATCAGAATGGCCAACACTCACATCTAACCTACTCGTCAGAATGGCGGTATCCCTTACATCTGTCCTACTCGACAGAATGGCCAGCACTCACATCTGACATGGAAGGAAATAAATACTTTAGCCATGAACAGAATGGCTCTGCCCTTACATCTAACATGCTCGTCAAAATGGAGGTAGGCCTTGGATATTTCCTACTCGACAGAATGGCCAGCACTCACATTTGACATGGAAGGAACTAAATCCTTTAGCCATGAACAGAATGGCTCTGCCCTTACATCTGACCTGCTTGTCAGAATGGTGGTAGCCCTTATATCTGTCCTACTCGACAAAATGGATAGCACTCACATATGACATGGAAGGAACTAAATCCTTTAGCCATGAACATAATGTCTCTACCCTTACATATGACCTGCTCGTCAGAATGGTGGTAGCCCTTATATCTGTCCTACTCGACAGAATGTCAAGCACTCACATCTGACATGGAAGGAACTAAATCCTTTAGCCATGAACAGAATGGCTCTACCCTTACATCTGACCTGCTCGTCAGAATGGATTTGGGACTCATCACTTTCCCTTGGAGGAAACCTTGATCTGGAAAACACCAAGCTTCTCCCTAAAGTACTCAAACTTCACTCTGGCTAATGGCTTCATCAACACATCAACTATTTGTTCCTCTGTCGCAACATATTGGAGCTTCATTGCTCCCCTCTGCACCATATCCCTGATATAGTGATACTTGATCTCGATATGCTTTGACTTGTCATGGAACACTGGATTCTCTGAAAACTTCACACAACTCTGATTGTCACAATGTATACAAGTAGCATCCAACTGGAGATCAAATATATAGGACAGTAGCTTCCACAACCATACTACCTCACAACCAGCTGAACAAGCTGCAACATACTCTGATTCAGCTGTACTCAGTGCCACACAAGATTGCTTCCTGCTAAACCAAGAGATCGCACCTGATCTCATACTGAAGAAACACCCTGAAGTTCTCTTCCTATCGATGGCACTGCCTGCCCAATATGAATCAACATAACCCTCCAGGTTAATATTTTGATTTGCCTCATACTTGAGCCGATAATCAATTGTACCCCTCAAGTACCTCAGAATATGCTTTGCAACAATCAAGTGATCATTTCTCGGATCTATCAAGAATTGGCTCAAGGTGTTCACAGCAAATCAAATGTCTGGTCTCGTGTTCTTCAGGTACATCAATGACCCAATCATCTGACAATACATCGTAGCATGAACCGTCTCTGAAGAAGCATCATTCAATAGCTTCAGGTTTGATGCCATAGGTGTGGCAATAATCTTGCAGTCCATCATCCCAAACCTCTTCAAGATCTCTACTACATACTTCCCTTGTCCAAGGAAGATTCAATCCACACTTTGCCACACCTCCATACCTGGAAAGTAATGCATCATACCCAAGTCCTTCATCTCAAAATCGGCAGCAAGCTTTCTCTTTGTATCAGTGATCAACCCATCCTTACTTGCCACAAACAGATCATCTACATATAGTAGAAGCATCACTGGGTTTCCATCTTCAACCTTGTAGTAAAGGTTGGAATCTGCTTTACTCTTGGTAAATCCCAAACTGGATAGAAAGCTATCAATTCTACCATACCATGTCCTGGGTGCCTGTTTCAAACCATACAGGGCTTTCTTCAATCTGCATACATGAGACTCCCTATCATGTGTCTCAAAACCGAGTGGTTTTTCTACATACACTTCCTCTTCCACTACACCATTCAAGAAAGCAGTCTTGACATCCATTTGGTGTATCTTCCATCTCATCACTGCAGCCAGAGAAAGTACTGATCTGATGGAAGTGTATCTGGCTACAGGTGCAAAGGTCTCTTCATAGTTTATTCCCTCTTTATAAGAGAAACCTCGAGCTACAAATATTTCCTTATACTTTTCAATGCTACCATCTGCAGCATGTTTGATCTTGTAGATCCATTTGTAAGTTACAACTGATTTCCTATCTAGTCTTGGGACAACATCCCAAACATCATTCTTCATGATCAATTGGTACTCTTTGATCATAGCATCCTTCCATTATTTCCATTCTGCCGCTTCTTCATAACTGGAAGGTTCTTTATCAATGAAATCACATAGTAAATCTACATACCCGGAACAGGATCTAGTCCTCTTTCTTTCTCTGTGATTCTCTTCTGGAGCCCCATATCTTTCCGCACCTTGGATAAGTTCTCGTACCCAAGCAGTTTTCCTCTTATGAGGATTCTTCTCTAGAGGTGGATCTACAAGTCTTTGTGGTTCTTCAAATTCTTGATCTTCTTCTCGAGTTTCTTCATTCATGGTTGTATCATGAATTCTGGATGCTTCTGCTTCTTTAGGTTCTTCAGCAGGTCTCTTTCTGTATTTGTTGTAAGCTGTGTCTTCATCAAATGTCACATCCCTGCTGATGTCAATCTTCTTATATCCTAGGAAAAATATTCGGTAAACCTTCAAGCTTTTAGAGTATCCCACAAATATACCCTCTTTCCTGAAGGATCTAATTTAGTCCTCTTCTCTTTTGGAATGTGTATGTACACAGGACAACCGAATATTCTGAGATGGCTAACTTCTAGTTTCTTGCCGGAGAAGACTTCTTTAGGAGTCTTGTTCTTGAGTACTCTATGTGGAGTACAGTTCTGTACATACACGGCTGTTCTGGAAGCTTCTGCCCAAATATGCATAGGAAGGTCTTGATCATGAAGCATTGCTTTTGCATCTTCCATGATAGTTATGTTCTTCTGTTCTGCAACCCCATTCTGTTGTGGATTATAAGGAGTGGACAACTCCCTCTTAATCCTTGATTCTTTGCATAGCTCTTTGAATTCATTTGAAGTGAATTCTCCGCCATTATCTAATCGAATGGTCTTGATCTTCTTTTCAGTATGGTTTTCGATCAAGGATTTGAATTCTTTGAACTTACCGAATACTTCGTCTTTGTTCTTCATGAAGTAAACCCATGTCTTCCTAGAATAGTCATCAATAAAAGAAACATAATATGCATACCCGCATAGAGATTTTGATGACATAGGACCGCATACATCGGAGTGGATGATTTCCAAGATTCCTTTTGCTTTGCTTTCACTGCTTGGAAAATTCTTCTTTGTATTCTTTCCTTTCGCACATCCTTTGCAGACCCCATCATGTTTTTCTTGAATTTCTAGAAGACCCTCGACAGCTTTGCTTGCAATAGGTAGTGCTATGTAATGCACATGTGCAAGCCTTCTATGCCAAAGTTCACTTGGCTCTACTATGTCATGGACCAAGGCTTGTTATGGATGGCCCTTTAATTTGTACAATCCTCCTTCTTGTTCTCAGATCACTACCGCATCATCGATAGTCTTTCCTTTTGGCCACATGATGACTTGACCATCTATGAATGAAACCCACATTCCTTTTGCATATAATGCTGATATGGAGAGAAGGTTCTTCTTGAGTCCTGGCACAAACAATACTTCTTTCTTTGTTAGATATTTTCCAGAGTCTAACTTATATGAATATTCCCCACTACCTTTTATTGGATATTGGTAGTCATCTCCTAGCTTTACCTTGTGAGGTAATTCACTGGTTTTTATAGTCTAACAAAGGATTCCTTGAATCCAGTCATATGTTTGGAAGCCCCACTGTCTATATTCCAATCATCACTACCATGAGTAATGTTACCTGTGAGAGTTGATATTAGAACATATTCATCCTCGCTTGAAGAATCTTCACTTTCATATCTGGATCTCTTCCTGGATGGTTCATCATCCTCTGCAGCATGAGCATGATGTCTTCTTTTGTTGCTCTTCTTTACTATCTTCTGTTTGTTAGGACAATTCCTTGCATAGTGTCTTGCTTCATCACAAGTATAGCATATGATCCTAGATACATCTCTTCTAGTATTATCTTTGTGAAAGTGCTTACCTCTAGAACCATGAGATTTTCTCTTGCTTGACTTGGAGTGAGACTTGGAGTGTACCGTAAGAGCTTGGTCTTCACTTCCCATCTTCTCTTCTCGAGTTTCTACCTGAGCTTCTTCTTGAGAGCACTCTTCCCATAGTCTACTGAACTTGACTAATTTCTTCCTAGCACAAATTCCTTGGATGAAAGAATCCCATGACCTAGGAAGGCCATTCAATGTATTCATTACAATCTCTGCATTTTCCACTTCTTCATCAACTACTTCTAGTTTCTCTTTGATCTGAGAAACTCTTGTGAAGTAAGACTGGATTGTTTCTGCATTCTAAATCTTCACATTTTTCAGTTGGTTTCTCAGGGTCATCTTTCGATTGATGTTCTTCCCTTTAAACAATTTGGTTAGGGCATCAAACATATCTTTAGGTGTCTTGAGAGAGGACACCTATGGGATAAGGTGATCCTTGATAGAATCAGCAATGATCCTCTTTTCCATAACCATCTTCTTCTTATGTAATGCCTTTGTCTCATCTCCCTCTGGAATTGGAACCTCCTCATGAATGTAGGAGTCTAATTCATTTTCTTCCAGGACCAAGGAGATCCTATACTTCCAGGCTCGGAAGTTTTCAGCTCCCTCAAGCTTTCCATCAAGCTTGGTATGATGAGACATCTTAAATGAGAACCTGAAATGGAAATAAAAAATATTTTAGATCTTACCAGGTTCAAGATGTCGGATCTGAAATCCTGCAGAGCTGGTTCAGGAGCAAATTAGGGTTTTGCTTTTCCGGAGTTCTATCTACTCAAATGCCTTGAAATTTGTCCCTAACTTTGATTTTGGGGAGGATATCAATCCATGCCTGGGCTCACTGAAAAATTCCTCTTCTGTGAAAATTTATAATTTCCGACAGCAGTGACAGGTCCAAAACTGAAAAACCTCAGAATTGGATTCTGCTTTGATAGAAAGATGCGCCCTAAGGAGGAGAGTTGTTCCACCTTACTTTTGCTGAAAATATATGAAGGAAGATCCACAAATTAGGAATCCCTAGTTCCCACAGCTGCACAGTGTCTTCTTCTCATGTTAGCTCTGATACCATGTTAGTATTTCAACATTAAGCTAGCATTATGTTAGGATCTTTACTGAGAGAATAACAAGTACAACAATCAAACATAAGAGACAATGAACACAGTGTTTTTGATCGGGGAAAGCATAAATGGAGAAAACCCCGCAACTTCCTCAGAGATAGAATCAGCACAAGATGTAAAACCCCAAAACAGTAAGATGCACTCCCGACAACAGTAATCTTCTTCTTGTCTAGCCCCAGTGTCTTCTCCTTCCTCAACTATGCGCTACACTTGAGTGTGTGAGTGATGTGTACTAAATAGAGATCCCAACTCTCTATTTATACTAATCCCAACATGACTAAAACCCTACTAGGGCCGACCTCTACTTGGAGAGTCTAATAACCCTAGTGCCCCGAAACTGCGAGGACTTTAACCCTTAGACAATCAGAGGGTTACCCACTATGACTTGACATGACTTGTTTACATTATTGATCCTCCCAATTGAAACATTGGGGCATGACAACATGACTCAAATACATAATAGTACATCCTGGAATAAACATCGGGTTACAATACATAAAATACATATATGAATACATTCTGAAGTTACAAATACATCAACAGATGTAGTGGGTGACATATGGTCTTAGTTACTAGGGCCCACAATTGTCCAAGTTAGCATTCGGGGGGGGTGTTAGGATTATTAATCCTCCCTTGTCCAAATTTGGTCATATGTCTAAATCGGGAGTCATGTCTAAATCAGGAGTCCATCCAGTCTTTTTATAGTCATTAACACCATTGGGTCCACTTGGCCTAATTGGGGCACATGTTTTAGTTACTAAAGTGTGGGGAACACTAATTGAGGCTCACTGCCATTGATTTCACTTGATTGCATTAGTTTAGGAGCCTCCTAGACCAATCCCTACAATTTAGGAGCCACTGGGAATGCTGAAACCAACCAAGGTGAATTCAGTTCAGTTAATGACTAGTCAAGCTAAGTTAGGAGTTAGTTACATTCAGTTCTAGTCCTCCACATTCAGTTAGCGCTAGCTTTACTTGACTACACTCATGTGGGGCACATTTCTCACCTACCATAGTCAGTTAGCCTTAGTCAACACTGAATGTAACACTTGAGTTGTGTTTTAGAGCTCCGATGAACTCCGGTTATGGTTTAGACAAGGTCAGTTAACTATTGAGTCCTCCGATAGTGATTTAGACAAGGTCTTGGTTATCTACAGTCAAGCTAAGTTAGGAGTCAGTTACATTCAGTTCTAGTCCTCTACATTCAGTTAGCACTAGCTTTACTTGACTACACTCATGTGGGGCACATTTCTCACCTACCATAGTCAGTTAGCCTTAGTCAACACTGAATGTAACACTTGAGTTGTGTTTTAGAGCTCCGATGAACTTCGGTTATGGTTTAGACAAGGTCAGTTAACTATTGAGTCCTCCGATAGTGATTTAGACAAGGTCTTGGTTATCTACAGTCAAGCTAAGTTAGGAGTCAGTTACATTCAGTTCCAGTCCTATACATTCAGTTAGCACTAGCTTTACTTGACTACACTCATGTGGGGCACATTTCTCACCTACCATAGTGCGTTATCCTTAGTCAACACTGAATGTAACACTTGAGTTGTGTTTTAGAGCTCCGATGAACTCGGGTTATGGTTTAGACAAGGTCAGTTAACTATTGAGTCCTTCGATAGTGATTTAGACAAGGTCTTGGTTATCTACAGTCAAGTAGAGTCTATCAATTTGAATTTCCTCATGTGGATTCAAATTTCATGTGGCTATTAAAGCCATTGTACTCCATTGTAATTATTATCTGATTACTTTTTGATTAATGAAATCATTCACAGCTGCAAGCCATTTTTGCAGTGTTTCATTCTTCAATTGCTGAGTAAATTGTGTGATCTATTTTGTGAGTTGTGTGTTTGTCCACAGATCTATGTGCTCAATTTAATAGTTTTACCTCATCCAGCAACACCTGTAGAGGAGATGAAGTCTCACCCGATATGTTCTAGGGAGAGCTGTCAAAACCAAGTTTCCACAGTATGAAGGAGGACTCTGCATCTACTGTCAACTCAGCGCAACATTACTTAATAGTTCAATCATTCAGATTATACATTCACAGGATCATATTCATATTGTCATTCAATGGATCAGATTAATGTACTCACATCGCAGCATAAACATCAACGCATAAAAAAATCTATTAAGATATCATCATTCATAATAGAGAAGCATTGCATCATTCACAGATACACATCTTATTCACATTCAAATCATATAAATATGCAACAATGATTTTTCCCAATCTCTGTCATGTTATATTAATCTTCGCAGCAAAACACAAGTTCTCCAAAATAGTTCTTCAATGTATCTCCATATTATCAACTGATCAAACGAATCTCAGTTCATACAAGGATCATAGACGCGCAAAAGATATCTCAATATTCACAATCCTAGATCTAGTTATAGGATTGTGCCTTTACATTGGTGGTCCACTTAAGTCAACTTCCTAACTACTTCAACCAAAATCTACAAAATAATGACCACAATCCAAATAATACGTTCCAAATATACAAAATATGACCAAAATACATAAAATATAGTTAAATCTCCTTTCTCCCCAACTTTCACCTTTGCACAACATATTCGACCTTGTACAACATCCATGATGTTATGCAACTAATTATTCTCAAAACCACTTTCCAACATGGTTCAAAATGTTGGCAGTAAACTATAATTTTGTAGGTGTTGAACTTTCAACGATTTCTTTGAGCATACCCATCCATTATTGGAAATGCATTCATGCCCACAATATTTTACTATGAGGCCTACCAAACTTGAATTATAGAATAGACTTTGTAAAGTTGAATAATGGACCCAAATAAAGTGTGTATGTATAAGTTGTGGATAAGGATGTCACACCTCCCATTAACCCCAAGGGATTGTTAGAACATATTAAGAAGTTGGACAGAGTGAAGTGATTCATCTTTAATTAAATGAAGGGTCACTTGATCGCTCACAAAAAATATAAGAAGAAGGTGAAGGATATGTGTGATGCCTCAATCAATCTATATCATAGCATGAACATATCTCGTGGGATGATTTTGAAAATAAACTCCCTAGTATACAAAATCAATATTGATATGGTGGTGAGATATGTAATGACTATCACTAATTTAAGAAATTGACTCGCAACCATAAGAGATATTGTGTATGAGGATGATCTAGTTTGGATAACTGTGAAAGGGTTCCATACATCTTGGGGCATGTTTGTTTGAGGTTTAAGTGCTCATGATAAGTTTCCCACTTTTGAAAAAATATGTGATGACTTTGTTTAATAGGAAACAAGAATGAAAACAATAGAAACCAAATATGTTGAGGTTCAAAACCTAAACCGTATTGGTACAATAAATAAGGATGGAAATAAAGGACTCAAGAGGGATCAAAAGAACTAGAAGGAAGACTCAATATAACTAGGTTCACAATGATAAAATTATCCCATATTTATTTAAATCACCTTCAAATCCACAATTACCCACTACTTGCATGTTCGTTCACCCCATACTTTCCATGTGACCCACTACTTACACATACCTATGCCACATGCAAGTAGTGGGCCATTATAGAGTTAGTTGGGCCACATGAAAGAAGTGGGTCACATGCGTACATTTTTGCAAATCCTGGTTTCCACCAGAATTTGTTTTAGAAGTGAATTGTATATATGTTTGGAAAAAAAATTATTCGAGATTCTACATATCTATTTTTTACCAAGTTTTTAGTTTGGGCTCCCAAACCTTTTCTCAACATTTTTTCCATGCATCAAATTGACATTTAGATTTTGGAGGATGCATGGGAGGATGAGGAAAATTAGATGGGAACTTTTAGAGTCTTGATCTTTCTATTTTTAGAAAATTTGTATTTATAAACTTGATCAATTTTACTAAAAATTGCACAATGAACACTTTAGAGACCTAGTATTGAGTTCTCTCATTAGGTACCTTCATAATTTCAAGACTCAAAATTTTGGAAATTTTTTTATTTTAGATATGTTATCTTCCTTTAAATCTAAAAGTATATTTGGATACCCATTGGAGAGTTGTGCATGAGATTCTAGTTTCAAATCAAATGAAACTTGTTCAACCCAAAGTATAAAAGTAGAGAATTTCAGTTTTGAGAGATGTTCACATTTTTAGTGATCCAATATCGAGTATAGTATGAACATGAAGTTTGGTGGAAATTAGATAAAATAATAATAAGGTCAATCATTATGTACAATTTTGTATGATTTCTTGGTTCAATGGTTAAGTGGTGGTGATTGTATCTCATGTGCAAGCATATTTTTTGAACTGGATTTAGTAGGTGTGAGTCTTGAGCAATTTTGGTGGAATAGAGATTCCTCACCTTTTGCATCTCAACTAATGTTTTTTTTTCTTTTAGAGATGTAAGTCAACTACACTACATTGTAATAGTGTTTGATTGTGGAAAGACACAAACATGGTTGTTTCATTATGATAGGAGGAATCATCATGTAATATAAGTATTTATATACATTTTATAATACTCTATCACTCGGGAAGAGTGGCATGAGTGTAGTGATAGTCAATGGATTAAATTTGAATCAATTGAGAGAAATGAAGATATGTCTTCTCTGAATAAATGAATAAATAAACCATTGAATCAATAAAATACCATACCATCTTTTGGTGTTGATTTAATATGCATCCACCATGATTTGCATTTCCTTTGCCAAGGCTTGCAGAAATCATCAAATATTAAAATTTTATAAGACTAAATAATAATTAAGAGAATAAACAGACATTTAAACATGTGCAAGACTGAATAAGTCCAAATTGGAATACCTTAATCAACTCCTCTTTGTTTCAAGAATAAGTTATTCTCTACCGAATAGGGTTTATAAAAGTTAAGGACTTTTGGGTTAATAGGACTTCAATCCCAAGATGATTGAAGTAGAAATACCATAGGGAGAACATAAGGAGCCCAAACAACTTATCCAAGGAGGCATCGACGGTGGAGAAAACACACCCCTAGGGGATGAAAACAAAATCTCTATCCCCAACTAAAACACGAAAGATGCTAATGTATCCCATACTCGAAAGAACCAAAAATGAGTATGACACATAAATGAGAAAGATCTTAAAAGAGATGTATCATGCCTTCCTCAATGATTTCTCCTTCTAAAAGTTACGAGAAGGAGAGGAGGCCATCCTTCATATTTAGTGCTCCCTTGGATAAATGGTCTACACTCATATTGTGCTCCCTGTAGACATGCCTAAAGTCATATAACCCACAAATTGAATTTGTCGGTAGTGTGTCATATATGTCGGATTTAATGGATATCCGACGACAAATTTCACTACATAGATGTAAGAAATCCAACGAACTTTCCTTCATAGAGGTCGAATAACCCATGAATTGATATCATTATCTTGAAGATTATAAGCATGGCATCTTAGTGACATCAATCTGTTGAGAAACATATTTGATAGACTTATAAGCATGACATAATAGTGATATTATTATCTTGAACAATATCAATAATTGCCTAGTATAATAGTACATCACATAGTCTTGTAACACGAGATAGATATCAAGTGGTTCCATAGAAAATGATTCAACCAATTTATCTCAAAATACAAACTACGTTTTTGATAGATTTTGTAGGTGTAGATTTTTTAATTTATTTTGTTTCTTCGCCAAAAATATTAAAGACCCAGTTTACGGATCTCAAGATATATAATAAAATCATTTGCTAAGATTTTGTAACTTTTTTCATGAAGAAAAAGAGTTGTTCCTTGATATTCAATAATGAATCAAAGGTAACTTGTACATAGTCATGACAATAAGTCATTCAAGACACGAGTGGAGATAAGTATCAAAAAGCGTTCCGAAGGGGAGGGACAAAACCCACAATCCCAGGATGACTAAAGTAGAAATACGACTGAGAGAACATAACGAGCCCAAACAACTTATCCAAGGAGGCATCGAGGGTGGAGAAAACACACCCCTAGGGGATGAAAACAAAATATATATCCCCAGCTAAAACAAGAAATATGCTAATGTATCCCATACTTGAAAGAAACAACAAAGAGTATGTCGCATAAATCAAAAATATCTTAAAAGAGATGTCTCATGCCTTCCTCAATGATTTCTCCTTCTAAAAGTTCTGATAAGGAGAGGAGGCCAACCTTCATATTCAATGATTCCTTGGATAAACGGTCTACACTCATAGTGTGCCCCCTGTAGACATGCCTAAAATCATATAACCCACGAATTGAAGTCGTCAGTAGTGTATCATATATGTCAAGATTTAATGGATATCCGAAGATAAATTTCACTACATAGATGAAAGAAATCCGACGAAGTCTCCTTCACAGAGGTAGGATATCCAACGAATTGATATCATTATCTTGAGGACTTATAAGCATGCATGTAGTTATACTAATACTAAGCATTTGAAAGTGTAGTTAATTGTTGGGTCTTAGTTCCAAGGTATTAGAATTTAGTCAGAGGTTGGATTAGTCCTTAGAAATAATCTATTCATAGACTTCAAAATTCCGACATAATACCATATATCCCTTGGTAAAGGTTTAAGCCAAGACCTTTTTGTTACACACCCTAACTACGTAACTATGGTACTACTGCATGTGCTCCAATGATTGAGATTTATTTCATCTAGGCTCTCTAACTCTACCATATGTGTGGTGACAAGCTCTTCATTAGGTATCATTAGAGGAAATTTGGGGTCTAAAATGGGCCTTATAAGAAAATGCTCCAACAATAATTTTTGTGAGTTGGAATTCAAGAACCAATATAATTTCAATCAAATGAGTCAACCATAATGGTTGAATTGACACATTTGTCATCAAAGAAAACTACTTTTTTGTTCGTATTTTCGACATATATCCTTGTGTTTTTACTCAAATTTCGAGCAAGAGAGCTCGTTGGATGCGTAATTTAATTTTGCATCGAACGAGTACCTACACTACATACTTTTAACGGACCCCGCTACCCCCAAAATAATAAATACCTAAAAAAACATGATGATGACATCATCATCCCATTTTTTTAGGTATTTCTTATTTTTTGGGTAGTAGGGTCCGTCAAAAGTATGCAGTGTGGGTACTTGTTGGATGCAGAATTAAATTACACATCCAACGATATCTCCTGCTCGGCATTTGAGTAAAAACACAGGGAGATATCATCATCATGTTTTGTCAGGTATTTCTTATTTTTGGGGTAACGGGGTCCATCAAAAGTATGTAGTGTGGGTACTCGTTGGATGCAGAATTAAATTACACATCCAACAATATCTCCTGCTCGGTATTTGAGTAAAAACACAGGGAGATATGTCGAAAATACGAACAAAAAAGTAGTTTTTTTCATTCTTCCTCCAAAATTAATAACTATTATTTTATTATTTTAACTATTACTATTTATTATTTCTCTTAGGAGGCCCATTTTAGACCTCAAATTTCCTCTAATGAGAATCATGTAGTGCAATTCTAAGTGATGGGACTAATACCTCTTAGAGAAACATAACTTTAGATCTATATATGAATGAGCAGGTCATCATGGAGATATGTAATCTCCACTGAGTGGGACCTTTTAAATTAGAATGAAAGTTTTGTAATCCCATAGTGTAGGATATAGCTTGGTGTGCCAATGGTCACCTGAAGCATTAATGGTGTGTTTAAGGATGGATAGTAATGTAACATTTATGGATTCAACCTACCCATTCTCTATATATAGTAGGGTGTGGAAATCTTATGTTTGATGTTATACTTGGCTGGGAGTCTCTTTATTTATGTAGATATGAGAAAGATTCCATTGTCAGCCACTAAGGTATAATGGACTATCAAATGATATATAATTTTGTTTCTAATGAATTTTGTAATAACATGTCCTATGAAACAACTAAGGGCTATCAAATATGACTGACACTAACAATTCAAGCAGCAAAAACCATACCTATAGATTAATTATTTAATTTGAAAATATGTTTTTTATTTGTTGATTTTTTTTATTTCTAATTATTGAAAACTTTATTACTTTGGTCTATTAAAAACAATCATCAATCTTTTATTTCATAAATTCACTAAATTTAATAAACTGTTATTTTAAAATACATCAAAATTAAATTAAAGAAGATATTTTTCAAATAATTAAAATTTTCTACATAATGCTATCATTAAACATTATCTTATTTGAAACATATTTTCTCCTCTTTAAAAACTTCCCGTAATAAAAAAAACACCTAAAAGCATCTCCAAAAAACATTAAATCAAATTGCAATTAAAGTACCAATAAATTTTGAATACACAAACCTAAACACTTAGTTTGCATTATTATAGTGTTTTATTAACCTCCTCGATCAACCATCTAGATTAATAGAGTTAGAGCCTCTGTAATTCTCAATCAACAAAAAAAATTCCATAATTGGAATGCAATAGAACTCTTTTGACTAACTTTTGGCATTGATGCTGGTTTGGGATTGGAACCCCTACTAACAAAATGGCAAGACTTTGGGGAGGGAGAGTACTATCAAGGACTCAACCTTAATTGATGAAGACAACAAAGACCAAACTTTGCATGATAGAAGAGTCCCTAGCTCTAAATGAGTGGTTAATGAAGGACCTGTGGAGATCATGGGAACAATAAGGAAATGGAGTGAAAGCAATGAGCAGCCTCAAATGAATGCCAACTCATCGGGCCATGTGGACACCTAAGAGAAAACAATACAGGAATTCAAATAACTTAGATTCCATTAATAATAACCCAACTAACAGTAATCTAATTGATTTCCACAAGACAATTTAAAAGGCTATTCGAGTCACAATTGCAACCGGTACACGCCTCTATCAGATATTGTGATAGGAAATGCTCACAGAAAGGATAAAATAGAGAGGAGATGGAAATGATTACATGAAATGCCATTCTCAGAAATTTCACCTCAATCTTGAGATTTCCCATATCTATTCCCTATGAAATTTCATCCTTAAGGTTGTGTTGTTGCGCAACCTAGAAGGCTTTAGATTGCAAGGAGGAAACTAGTACTCTCAATAGAAGGCTTGTGTTGTAGTCACACTAATAGACATAATCAATTATTCCTAGCAGTAACACATAGTCACACTAGAAGAGACACTCAATTATGCCTAGAAGAGACACAGTCATGCCCAACAATGGTGTTGTCACACTAGCAGAGACACTCAGTTATTCCTAGCATATACACTCAGTTCTGTGCAACAAAGACACAATCATGCCCAGCAATGACACACAGTCACACTATGATGCAGGGGCATAGACTTCCTATGTGAATTCATTTATGAATTCACTATGTTATTTTGAATTTCAAAGAGACCTAGGGACTCTATTATGTAATTTGTTTTGTTTTGTTAAAAGTTGAATAAAAATGGATAAGGATCTTCGATCCTTCCACATGTAATAGATAGGACTGAAATTTGGGTGAGTTAGTTGAGAGAAATTAGTAGTTTTATTGTGACTCATAGGGGTTAGTGGAGTCCAATAAGGACTAAATTCCTTCTTTGTAGGATCTGGAGATCTGATAAGTAGTTGTATTTAATGCAGACTAAGTTATTGTGTTAATTAGTTGAAGGAAGCTCGAGGAGTTTTTTGGTAGATCATTTTGAAGCTTGAAGACAAGATCAAAAAAGGAAGAGCTAGGTACTTGGTTCCTGGAGCATATACAGAGTCAAAAAATATCTATTTGTATTTGGTCTATTTCTGATTTTCAAGTTTTAAGAAAGGTATTTATAAATAAAACCTGAATTTTTGTATTTGTGAAATTTACAGAACTAGTCTCTATTGGTATGCAGAGTTTATGTTAGATTGTTCATGTTTGCAAATTGATGGAATTCTTGCTAAATTCATTCATAGAATATTTATTCTCAACCTCATAGAGGTTTAAATTTTTGCATACGATCAATATTATGCATGGTGATTATCGAATTCCATTGAGGGTTACAGAAATTTTGTGCTTGGAAGGCGCAGACAAAAGCAAAGGGTGATCGACGGTTTTTGTGCATTAGAAATTTGATCGAAAGTGATGAGAAATCATCGCATCCTACTCTAGGGAAAATTGTGATGATCGAGGGTTGGTTCGATCAATGGTCATAAATAAATATCGTAGTTAGACTTGCATGGGGTTTTGTTTACCCTAAGCAGTACGATGGAATACCATATGGTTAGCGTTGGGAACTTGTGGCTTAAGTGCTAACAAATAGAGAATTCACTATAAATGGTGAGGTGTGCTGAATTTAGCAGTGGTTTGCTAGTTTATCGCTATACATGGATAGTTTTGTGTTGTGCACAAAATAATAGAGTCGGGAGGTGAATTTTTATGGTTTTCACTATTTTGGAAGGTTTTATGCCTAGAAGGTAGTGTTTGCATGTTTATATACGTTGGTAAATATCCTCTTGTGTATATCTTATAGGTTAGACCTCCCATCACACTAGAAGGGATACTCAGTGATGCCCAGCAAAGACACAATCATGCCCAGTATTTACACACAGTCACACTAGCCCAGACACTTCACGACCAATAGAGAGAGGATGTTTTACTGGAAAAAATAATATCGACCTTGGTAAAATTAATAAAATGCTTCCACTATATGTAACAACTCAACGAGGGTTTCCGTTTATTTTTGCTGCTTCTGGGAATATTATTTCATTAGGGCCAGAATCCACTTCTTATTTTTGCACTTTGGGGCTATTTATCAATGCTTATATTATAGAACCGAGGATTGTTTCCCCTTGGATGTGTTTCTGATTGGTTCGAGGAATATTAACATATTCAGGGAATTTTATCTAGGGTTTTGATTTCGTCTCACATCTGCATAATTCTCTACAAACAAACCCTTGAATCTCATACAATACTCAATGTATGGTCATAAATTGCTTCCTACTACTAACTAGACTTCAACAAGATGAAAATACTTCAAGAATGTTACAAGGTTTATATATAATTCCTTGCCCCTATCTCTGTGCATGTCTCTACTGGGTCATTGACATGTTTTCATAGGAGCAAGGTGGAACTAGCTCGCCTGACAGAAGCAGGTTAACACTGAAGGTAAAGGGAAGGGTTGTATCATGTCATCCTAAGAAGAGGTATTTGTACCTACTAAGCAATTAATGAGAGTCTCACCTTTAGTTAGGAGGGAGATAAAATTAAATATTCATTCTTCGGATCGAAGGGAGTGGAAGCACATAAATACTAAACCGACCAGGCTCAAGATGCTTATCTGGGAGCTAACCATGGATATTTCGGTGATGTATACTATAGTATAATTCATTTCAATTTACCTGGAGGTTAGGAGTTCAATTCCCGCGGAGGGAAAATGCCCCATAAAAAAATTAATTAATTATTGACAAAAAAAAATGGTGTGGCTAAATTTACAATTTGCATAGAAAATTGTACTTACAAAAGACATATTTGCATTCAATGAACTCCTGAGAGAAATTATGTTGTCTTGAAACCAGCCATGGTATTTCAATCAACCCATGAAGGAAACCAATAGAGTAAATAAGGAACCCATGAAGGAAACCGTCAGAGCAATGAAGAAACCAGTGAAGGAACCCGTGGATTCGTCCAAATTTCAAGAATCAATCTAGCAAAAGAACCAACCGCAGAAGACAAACCTCAACTCACAGAGTATCAACCCAAAGTAATGGCCAACTTTGCAAGGGAACTCCAAAGTATTGGACTGACAAAATTTTAACGCGCGGGAGGGAACTTAGGTGCAGGTAAGTGAACAATGAAGGAAATGGTGTAGTTTTATTGGTTTTTATTTTTGTTTTTTATTTTTTTTATTTGTTATTTGTTAATTTATTATGTACCCTATAAAAGGTATTATGTATTATTTGTAGTTTTTTTATTATTATGTTTATGTATTATTTTTTAAATTTTTTTATGCCTAGTATAGAAAAGGTGTTAATGACACTCATATCCCACCAAAGGACAATGATCCAAATTTATATGGTGTTTGATGGCCTAGTTTGCAAACTAGGGCCATAGAAGCTTAATTTTTGGCCAAAGCCTATACATCCATATCCTATGTGCAAAACCTCATAATGGTACCCATATTCCACTCAATGAAAAATGTACTTTATAGAGTTTTCTAGTGGTGATTTAATGGATATATCATGTCCCATAATACCTATAATATTAATTTATGCATTAAGGACATTACTCTCCTCCCATAATCATGCTCAAGGCCCTAAGACCAAGCGAATATATGTACAAAAAATCCTAATGGCATCCCTATCCCAAATGTATGCAAGAGATTCCTTTTAGAGGGATCTATTGCAATTCTAGGCCTTGATTATTTCCCATTATCTCAAGAATATTTTTTTAGGGTATAAGTTTGTGAAGTTCTTCCCCATCCATGGTTAAGTCCTTGAGATTGTTGATGTAATTGTAACTTCGGAATGTATTCACTCGTATTTCTTATCTATTGTAACCCGATGTTTATTCCGGGATGTTATCATGTCATGCCCCGATGTTCCGATCAGAAGAATCAATAATGTAAACAAGTCATGTCAAGTCATTGTGGGTAACCCTCTGATTGTCTAAGGGTTAAAGTTTGCACAGTTCCAGGGAACTAGGGTTATTAGACTCTCCTAGTAGAGGTCGGCCCTAGTAGGGTTTTAGTCATATCGGGATTAGTATAAATAGAGGGCTAGACTCTCTATTTAGCACACATCACATACACACTCAAGTGTAGTGCATAATTGAGGTAGGAGAAGACATCGGGGATAGAGAAGAAGAAGGTTACTACTATCATGAGGCATCTTACTATTTGGGGGTTTTACCTTTTGTGCTGATTCTATCTCTGAGGAAGTTGCGGGGTTTTCTCCATTTATGGTTTCCCTGAGGAAAAACACTGTGTTCATTGTCTCTTGTGTTTGATTGTTGTGCTTGTTGTTCTCTCAGTTAAATATCCATATAATGCTAGCTTAAATGTTGAAAAACTAACATGGTATCAGAGATAACCTGAAAAGAAGACACTGTGCAGCTACGGGAACTAGGGATTCCTACTTTGTGGATCTCTCTCCACAGATTTTCAAAAAAAGTAAGGTGGAATAAATATCCTCCTTAGGGCGCATCTTTCTGTTGAAGTAGAATCCAATTCTGAGGTTTTTTAGTTTTGGACCCGACACTGCTGCCAAAAATTAGGGCTTTTCACAGAAGAGGAATTTTTCAGTGAGCCCAGGCCTATATTGATCTCCTCCCCAAAATCGAAGTTAGGGATAAATTTCAAATCATTTGGGTGGACAGAACTCCAGAAAAGAAAAACCCTAATTTGCTCTTGAACCAGCTCTGCAGGATTTCAGCTCAAAATTCGAATCCGACATCTTGACCTGGTAAGATCTAAAATATTTTGTATTTCCATTTGAGGTTCTCAGTTAAGATTTCTCATCATACCAATCTTGATGAAAAGCTTGAGGGAGCTGATAACTTCCGAGCTTGGAAGTATAGGATCTCCCTGGTCTTGGAAGAAAATGAATTAGACTCCTACATCCATGAGGAGGTTCCAGTTCCAGAGGTAGATAAGGCTAAGGCCTTGCATAAGAAGAATTTGGTTATGGCAAAGAGGATCATTTCTGGTTCTATCAAGGATCACCTTATCCCTCAGGTGTCCTCTCTCAAGACACCTAAAGCTATGTTTGATTCCCTAACCAAATTGTTTGAAGGAAAGAACATAAATCAGAAGATGACTCTGAGAAACCAACTAAAGAATGTGAAGATTCGGAATGTAGAAAAAATCTAGTCTTACTTCACAAGAGTCTCTCAGATCAAGGAACAACTAGAAGTAGTAGGTGAAGAAGTGGAAAATGCAGAGATTGTGATGACTACCTTGAATGGCCTCCTAGGTCATGGGATTCTTTCATCCAATGAATCTATGCTAGAAAGAAGTTAGTCAAGTTCAGCAGACTATGGGAAGAGTGTTTTCACGAAGAAGCACGGACAACAGCTCGAGAAGAAAAGATGGGAAGTGAAGATCAAGCTCTCACGGTACACTCCAAGTCAACCAAAAGAAGATCTCGTCACCCTAGAGGTAAGCACTATCACAAAGATAACACTAGAAAAGATTTGTCTAGGGTCATATGTTATACATGTGATGAAGCAGGACATTATGCAAATAATTGTCCTAAGAAACCAAAGCTATCAAATAGGGGCAGCAAAAGAAGTCATCATGCTCATGCTGCAGAGGATGATGAACCATCCAAGAAGAGAACCATATATGAAAGTTAAGATTCTTCAAGCGAGGATGAATATGTTTTGATTTCCGCTCTCACAGGTAACATTACTCATGGAAGTGATGATTGGCTTATAGACAGTGGGGCCTCCAAACATATGACAGGATTCAAGGAATCCTTTGTGAGACTGTCAGAACATGAATCACCTCACAAGGTGAAGCTAGGAGATGACTACCAATATCCAATAAAAGGTAGTGGGGAATCTTCTTATAAGCTAGACTCTGGAAAGTCTCTAACAATGAAAGAAGTATTGTTTGTGCGAGGACTCAAGAAGAACCTCCTCTCCATATCGGCATTAGATGCAAAAGGAATGAGGGTTGCATTCATATATGGTCAATTCATCATGTGGCCAAAAGGAAAGACTATCGATGATGCAGTGGTGATTGGAGAACAAGAAGGAGGATTGTACAAACTAAAGGGTCATCTAGAACAAGCCTTGGTCCATGACACAGTAGAGCCAAGTGAAATTTGGCATAGAAGGCTTGCACATGTGCATTACAGAGCACTACCTATTGCAAGCAAAGTTGTTGAAGGTCTTCCAGAAATCCAAGGAAAACATGATGGGGTCTGCAAAGGATGTGCGAAAGGAAAGAATACAAAGAAGAAATTTCCAAGCAGCGAAAGCAAAGAAAAAGGAATCTTGGAAATCATCCACTCCAATGTATGCGGTCCTATGTCATGAAACTCACTAAGCGGGTATGCATATTATGTATCTTTTATTGATGATTTTTATACGAAGACATGGGTTTATTTCATGAAGAACAAAGACGAAGTATTTAGCAAGTTCAAGGAATTCAAAGACTTGGTCGAGAACCACACTGAAAAGAAGATCAATACATTTTGATCAGATAATGGCGGAGAATTCACTTCAAATGAGTTCAAAGAGATATGCAAAGAATCAGGGATTAAGAGGGAGTTGTCTACTCCTTATAATCCACAATATAATGGGATTATGGAACGAAAGAACAGAACTATCATGGAAGCTACAAAAGCAATGCTTCATGATCAAGACCTTCCTATGCATCTTTGGGTGGAAGCTGCCAGAACAACGGTGTATGTACAGAACTGTACTCCACATAGAGTACTTGAGAACAAGAATCCTGAAGAAGTCTTCTCTGGAAAGAAACCAAAAGTCAGCCATCTCAGAATATTCGACTGTCCTATGTACATACACATTCCAAAAGAGAAGAGGAATAAATTAGATCCTTCAGGAAAGAAGGGTATATTTGTGGGATACTTTGAAAGCTCGAAGGCTTACAAAATATATTTCCCAGGATTCAAGAAGATTGACATTAGCAGGGACGTGACATTTGATGAAGATACAGCTTACAACAAATCCAGAAAGAAACCTGCTGAAGAATCCGAAGAAGTAGAAGCACCAAGAATTCATGATACAACCATGAATGAATAAGCTCAAGAAGAAGATCGAGAATTTGAAGAACCACAAAGACCTGTAGATCCACCTCTGGAGAATAATCCTCATAAGAGAAAACCTGCTTGGGTACGAGAACTTATCCAAGGTGCGGAAAGATATGGGGCCCTAGAAGAGAATCACAGAGAAAGAAAGAGGACCACATCCTGCTCTGGGTATGTAGCATTACTATGTGATTTCATTGATAAAGAACCTTCTAGTTATGAAGAAGCAGCAGAATGGAAATAATGGAAGGATGCTATGATTGAGGAATACCAATTGATCATGAAGAATGATGTTTGGGATGCTGTCCCAAGACCAAAAGGGAAGTCAGTTATAAAATCCAAATGGATATACAAGATCAAACATGTTGCAGACGGTAGCATAGAAAAATATAAGGAAAGATTTGTGGCTTGGGGTTTCTCTCAGAAAGAAGGAATAGATTATGAAGAAACCTTTGCACCTTTAGCCAGATACACTTCCATCAGATCAGTACTTGCTCTGGTTGCAGTGATGAAATGGAAGATACACCAAATGGATGTCAATACTGCTTTCTTGAATGGTGTAGTGGAAGAGGAAGTGTACGTAGAACATCCACTTGGTTTTGAGACACATGACAGGGAGTCTCATGTGTGCGGATTGAAGAAATCCCTCTACGGTTTGAAACAAGCACCCAGGACATGGTACGACAAAATTGACAGCTTTCTATCCAGTTTGGGATTTACAAAAAGTAAAGTACATTCCAACCTTTACTACAAGGTTGAATATGGCAACCCAGTGATCCTTCTACTGTATGTAGATGATCTATTTGTGACAGGTATGGATGGGTTGATTGCTGATACGAAGAGAAAGCTTGATGTTGAGTTCGAGATGAAGGACTTGGGAATGATGCATTATTTTCTAGGTATGGAGGTGTGGAAGAGTGTGGATGGAATCTTTCTTGGACAAGAGAAGTATGCAGTAGAGATCCTAAAGAGGTTTGGGATGATGGACTGCAAGGCTATGGCCACACCTATGGCCTTGAACCTGAAGCTATTGAGTGATGCTTTATCAGATTCGGTTGATGCTACGATGTATCGTCAGATGATTGGGTCCTTCATGTACCTGACAAACACAAGACCAAACATTTTCTTTGCTATGAACACCTTAAGCCAGTTCTTGACAGATCCGAGAAATGTTCACTTGATTACTGCAAAGCATGTTCTAAGGTACCTTATGGGTACAGTTGATTATGGGATCAAGTACGATGCAAATCATAAGTTTAACCTGGAGGGTTATGTTGATTCAAATTTGGGCAGGCACTGCCATCGATAGGAAGAGCACTTCAGGGTGTTTCTTTAGTATGGGATCAAGTGTGATCTCTTGGTTTAGAAGGAAGCAATCCTGTGTGGCACTGAGTACAGCTGTGTGGCACTGAGTACAGCTGAAGCAGAGTATGTCGTAGCCTGTTCAGCTAGTTGTGAGGTAGTATGGCTAAGGAAGCTACTGTTTGATTTATTTGATCTCCAGATGGATGCTACTTGTATACATTGTGACAACCAAAGTTGCATGAAGTTGACAGAGAATCCAGTGTTCCATGACAAGGCGAAGCATATAGAGATCAAGTATCACTATATTAGGGATATGGTGCAGAGGGGAGCAGTGAAGCTCCAGTATGTTGCAATGGACAATCAGATAGCTGATGTGTTGACGAAGCCACTAGCTAGAGTGAATTTCAAGCACTTCAAGGAGAAGCTTGGTGTTTTCCAGATCGAGGTCCCTTCCAAGGGAAAGTGACGAGTCCAGAAGCCATTATGATGAGTAGGTCAGATGTAAGGGCTGAGCCATTCTGTCATGGTGAGATGATTGGCTCCTTCCATGTCATATATGAGTGCTGAGATCCATAGCCATTCTGACAAGCAGGTTAGATGTAAGGGCTGAGCCATTCTGTCATGGCTAAAGGATTAAGTTCCTCCCATGTCAGATGTGAGTGCTGGCCATTCTGACGAGTAGGTCAAATGTAAGGGCTACCACCATTCTAATGAGTAGGTCAGATGTAAGGGCTGCCACCATTTTGATGAGTAGGTTAGATGTAAGGGCTACCACCTTTCTGATGAGTAGGTCAGTGTGAGTGATGGCCATTCTGATGTGATTTTAGGATTAGGTCCTATATGATCAGATATAAGGGCTACCACCTTTCTTACAAGTAGATCAGATGTGAGTACTGGCCATTCTGATGAGTAGGTCAGATGTAAGGGCGACTACCTTTCTGATGAGAAGGTCAGATGTGAGTGCTGGCCATTCTGACAAGTAGGTCAGATGTAAGGGCTACCAAATACCTACGAGGAGGTAGGCATACACCTAGCATGAAAGAAGGCTAGCTCTGTAGAACTTCCTATGACAAGAAGAATCATGACATATCACATATGATGGTGACCAGAGGAGATCCAGATCAAGCTATGATCCAGATCCAGTTATGCTGACTCCGAGAGATCAAAATCGAGTGATGATCCAGATCCAGTAGTGATGATCCAGATCCGGTGATGATCCAGATCCAGTGATGATGATCTAGATTGAGTAATGATCCAGATCCAGTGATGATGTTCCAGATTGAGTATGATCTAGTGATGTCCCAAATCGAGTATGATCCAGTGATGTTCTAGATCGAGTATGATCCAGTGATGTTTCAGATCGAGTATGATCTAGTGATGATGATCTGGATCGAGTGATGATCCAGATCTAGATGAAGATGGCATGAAGATAAAGATGACTTGAAGACAAGATGACTTGCAGATGTAGATGCTGAGAAGATCTAGAGAAGAAGACTAGTGATGAAAATTGTGTCGAGAGAATATCTTCCTAGTTAAGAGGGAGTCTTGATGTAATTGTAACTTCGAAATGTATTCATTTGTATTTCTTATCTATTGTAACCCGATGTTTATTACGGGATGTTATCATATCATGCCCCGATGTTCTGATCGGGAGAATCAATAATGTAAACAAGTCAAGTCAAGTCATTGTGGGTAACCCTCTGATTGTCTAAGGGTTAAAGTCCCTGCAATTCCAGGGCACTAGGGTTATTAGACTCTCCTAGTAGAGGTTGGCTCTAGTAGGGTTTTAGTCATGTTAGGATTATTATAAATAGAGAGTTGGACTCTCTATTTAGCACACATCACATACACACTCAAGTGTAGTGCATAATTGAGGAAGGAGAAGACACTGGGGCTAGAGAAGAAGAAGGTTACTGCTATTGGGAGTGCATCTTACTATTTTAGGGTTTTACCTTTTGTGTTGATTTTATCTCTAAGGAAGTTGCAGGGTTTTCTCCATTTATGGTTTCCCCGAGGAAAAACATTGTGTTCATTGTCTCTTTTTTTTATTGTTGTGCTTGTTGTTCTCTCAGTTAAAGATCCATTTAATGCTATCTTAAATGTTGAAAAACTAACAGAGATCATCCTTCATGCACAAAACATCGAAACAATACCAAGTGTCTCAATCGAAGGAAAGTGATCCCTTTTATGGGACATGTTATGTGGTTTATGGAATTGGTTATGGGTGTTAACCCTTAAAGGCATAATCTAGGGTCAAAGGGAATTAATCCCCTCCCTTGATCATATCCAATTCCTTAGGACCACCTCAAGACTCATCTATAGTATGCAAAATCTCATAATGATGCCCATATTATTAGATTTTTATCATTTTAGCAGTATGATCTTAGGATCTTATATGAGAGAATAACATGCACAGCCATCAATCACAAGAGACAATAGACACAAATATTTTCCTCGGGGAATCCATAAAGTAGAAAACCTCGAAACTTCCTCAGAGATATAATGAGCACCAATGGCAGCAAAAAAACCCAAAGACAGAAAGATGATCTCCAACAGTTGTTATCTGTCTCACTTGTGTGAGCTCCTCTTCTCTCACCTATGCGCTATAGCTGGGTGAGTGTGTGTATCAAATAGAGAGGCTCAATCTCTATTTATACTAGTTTTTGACTTGACAATTACTTACTAGGGCCGACTTCTCTATGAGAGTCTAATAACCCTAGTGCCCCACAACTGTGGGGACTTTTCCCCCTGATCAACAAGGAGGGTTAACCTCTATGACTTCATATGACTTGATTACATTAATGATTCTCTTGATAGGAACATCGGGGACTAATGAAATACAATACATAAGATATACAAGTGAATACATTATGAAGTTACAAATACATCAACACTCCCTCTTAACTAGGAAGGTATTCTCTTGACATAATTCATCAGCACAAGTCTTCGTCGGTGGATCATCATCAAAGCTGGATTATCACCGGATCATCATCAAGGATGGATCATCACTAGATCATCATCAAGGCTGGATCATCATCTTTGCTCCCGCTATCTCAATCAAATGGTTTTATCTCTCAATTCTACTCGTCACAGAACGTTCTACAAAGCCGACCCTTTTTCATGGTGGTTGTAGGCCTAGCCTCCATGTAGGTCTTCATATTCTTCAACACTTATATCTGACTATGGGAGGAACATATCCAGCATCCATGTCAGAAAGGCCCGCCCAGTAGTTATATCTAACCATGGGAGGAACACATCCAGCATCCATGTCAGAAAGGCATGCCCAGCACTTATATCTTACCATGGGAGGAACAAATCCAACATCCATGTCAGAAAGACATGCCCAACACTTATATCTGACCATGGGAGGAACACATCTAGCATCCATGTCAGAAATGCCTAGCACTCACATTTGACCATGGGAGTCCCAATGTGCCACCATGTCAGAAAGGCTCAGCACTTACATTTGACCATGGGAGGTCCGACCTACTAGCATGTCGGAAAGGCTCAGCACTTACATCCAACCATGGGAGACCCGACCTTCCACCATGTCAAAAAGGCTCAACACTTGCATTTGACCATGGGAGGAACACATCTAGCATCCATGTCAGAAAGGCTTAGCACTTATATCTTACCATGGGAGGAAAACATCCAACATCCATGTTAGAAAGGCTCAGCACTTATATCTGACAATGGGAGGAACACATACAGCATCCACGTCAAAAATTCTCTGCACTTATATCTTACCATCAGAGGAACACATCCAACATCCATCTCAGAAAGGATCTGCACTTACATCTAACCATGGGAGGAACCAATCCTACCACAATTTCAGAAGGGATCTGCACTTACATCTAACCATGGGAGGAACCAATCCTACCACCATGTCAGAAGTTCTCTACACTTACATACGACCATGGGAGGAACCAATCCTACCACCATGTTAGAAGGGATCTACACTTACATCTGACCTTGGGAGGAACCAATCCTACCACCATGTCAGAAAGGCACACGAACTCATCACTTCCCCTTGGAAGGAACCTCGATCTGGAGAACACCAAGCTTCTCCCTAAAGTACTCAAGATTCACTCTGGTTAATGTCTTGGTCAACACATCAGCTATCCGCTCATCCAGCGCAACATACTAGAGATTCATTGCTCCTCTCTACACCATATCCCTTATATAGTGATATTTTTTCTTGATATGTTTCGACTTGTCATGGAACACCGATTTATTTGACAACTTCACACAACTCTGGTTGTTGCAATAGATACAAGTAGCATCCAACTAGAGATCAAAAAAATCAGATAGTAGCTTCTTTAGCCACACTACCTCATAACTAGTTGAACAAGTTGCGACATACTCTGCTTCGGCTATACTCAATGCCATGCAGGATTGCTTCCTACTAAACCAAGAGATCACACCTGATCCCATACTAAAGTAGCACCCTGAAGTGATCTTCCTATCAATGGCACTACCTACCCAGTCTGAATCCACATAACCTTTCAGGTTAATCTTTTGATTCACCCCATACTTGAGCCCATAATCAACTATACCCTTTAGGTACCTCATAATATGCTTTGCATCAATCAAGTGAACATGTCTCGGATCCATCAGGAACTGGCTCAATGTGCTCACAACAAAGAAAATATCCGGTCTCGTATTGGTCAGGTACATCAAGGACCCAATCATATGATGATACATCATAGCATCAACCGAATCTGATGAAGAATCACTTAATAGCTTCAGGTTCAATTTCATAGGTGTGGCCATGGCCTTATAGTCCATCATCCCGAACCTCTTCAGGATATCTACTGCATACTTCCCTTGTGCTAGGGAGATTGCATTTGCATTCTTCCACACCTCCATTCCTAGAAAGTAGTGCATCATACCCAATTCCTTCATCTCAAACTCAACAGCAAGATTCCTCTTTGTATCGGCAATCAACCCATCCTCACCTGTTACAAATAGGTCATCTACATACAGTAGGAGTATCACAAGGTTCCCTTCCTCAATCTTATAATAAAGGTTGGAATCCACTTTACTCTTGGTAAATCCTGATATAGTCAGGAAGCTGTCAATTCTGTCGTACCATGTCTTGGGTTCTTGTTTCAAACCGTACAGGGATTTCTTCAATTTTCACACATGAGTTTCCATGTCATGTGTCTCAAAACCGAGTGGTTGCTCCACATAAACTTCCTCTTCCACTACACCATTCAATAAAGAAGTCTTGACATCCATCTGGTGTATCTTCCATTACATTATTGCAGCCACAGAAAGCAGTGACCTGATGGAAGTGTATCTGGCTACAGGTGCAAAGGTTTCTTCATAATCTATTCCTTCTTTCTGGGAAAATCCACGACCCATAAATATTGCTTTACATTTCTCTGTGCTGCCATCTTCAGCATGCTTGATCTTGTAGATCCACTTGGAAGTCACAACAGACCTCCCCTCGGGTCTTGGGCAACATCCCAGACATCATTCCTCATGATTGAATGGTACTCCTCGATCATAGCATCCTTCCATTTGTTCTTCTCTGTCGCTTCTTCATAGTTGGAAGGTTCTTTATCAATGATGTCACATAATAGGGCTACATATCTGGAGTAGGACCTAGTTCTCTTCCTTTCTCTGTGCATTTCTTCTAGAGCCCCATATCTTTCTGCACCTTGGATATCCTCTCTTACCCATGTAGGTTTCCTCTTGTGAGGATTTTTCTCTTGGGGTGGAACTACAGGTTCCTGGGGTTCTTCTATTCCTGATATTCATCTTGAGTTGCATCATTCATAGTTGTATTTTGAATCATGGATGCTTCTGCTTCATTAGGGTCTTCAACAGGTCTCTTTCTATATTTGTTGTAATTTGAGTCTTCATCAAGTGTTACGTCTCTGCTGATGTCTATCTTCTTGAATCCTGGAAAGTATATTTTGTAATCCTTCAATCTTTCACTATATCCCACAGATATACCCTTCTTTCTTTAAGGATCTAACTTTGTCCTCTTTTCTTTTGGAATGTGTATGTACACTAGACAACCAAATATTCTGAGATGAATGACTTCTCATTTCTTTCTAGAGAAGACTTCTTTAGGTGTCTTGTTCTCAAGTACTCTATGCAAAGTATGGTTCTGTACATACACAGTTGTCCTAGTAGATTCTTCCCATAGATGCATAGGAAGATATTGATCATGAAGCATTGCCCTTACAGCTTCCATAATCGTTCTATTTTTCCTTTCTGTAACCCCATTCTGTTTTGGATTATATGGAGTGGTCAACTCCCTTTTAATCCCTGAATCTCTGCATAATTCTTTGAATTCATTTGATTTGAATTCTCCTCCATTGTCTAATCAAAAGGTCTTGATTTTATTTTCTGTGTGGTCCTCGATCAAGTCTTTGAATTATTTGAACTTGTTAAATACTTCATCTTTGTTTTTCAAGAAGTATATCCATGTCTTCCTAGAAAAATCATTAATGAAAGAAACATAGTATACATACCTACTCAATGAACTGGATGACATCGGAGTGGATGATTTCCAAGATTCCTTTTTCCTTGCTCTCACTACTTGGAAATGTCTTCTTTTTGTTCTTTCCTTTCGCACATCCTTTGCAGACACCTTCATGTTTTGCCCATATTTCTGGAAGACCTTCAACAACTTTGCTTGCAAGTGGTAGTGCCCTATAGTGCACATGTGCAAGCCTTCTATGCCAAAGTTCACTTGGCTCTACTAAATAATGGACCAAGGCTTGTTTTGGTTTCCCCTTTAGTTTGTCTAAGCCTCCCTCTTGCTCTCCAATCACTACTGCATCATCTATAATCTTTCCCTTTGGCTACATAAGGACTTGGCCATCTACAAATGCAACCCTCATTCCTTTTACATCCAATCCACATATGGAGAGGATATTCTTCTTTAGTCCTGGTACAAAAAAGACATCCTTCATCTTCATAGAATTTCCAGAGTCTAGCTTATAGGAGGATTCACCACTACCTTTTATTGGATACTGGTAGTCACCCCAAAGTTTTACTTTGTGGGGTGATTCATGTTCAGATAATTTCACAAAATATTCCTCAAGTCTTTTCATGTGTTTGGAAGCCCCGTTGTCTATAAGCCAATCATTGCTTCCATATGTGACAGTTCCCATGAGGGCAGAAATCGGCACATATTCTTCATTACTTGAAGAATCATCACTTTCTTGTTTGATTCTCTTTCTGGAAGGTTCATCATCCTTTGCAGTGTGAGAATGATTTCTTCTTTTGTAGTTCTTCTTCTTTTCAGAGCCATTCTTATTTTTAGGACAATCTTTGGAAAAGCATCCTTTCTCATCACATGTATAGAATTTGAATCTAGATAGATCTTTTCTTGATCTTCTAGGGTTATCCTTTTGGTGAGAGTTCTTACCTTTGTGATGATGATAGGATTTTCTTGGAGTGTACTATGAGAGATTTATCTTCACTTCCCATATTTTATTCTCAGGCTACTATTTGAGCTTCTTCTTCTGAGCATTCCTCCCATAGTCTACTGGAGGTGACTAGGTTTCTTCTATAGCACAAATCCCTTAAATGAAAGAGTCCCATGACCTAGGGAGGCTATTCAAGGTGGTCATCACATTTTTTTCATTCTCTAATTCTTCATCTACTACTTCAAGTTGTTATTTGATTTGGGAGACCCTTTTAAAGTATGACTGTATGGTCTCCACATTCTGGATCTTCATATTCTTCAATTGATTTCTCAAAGTCATCTTCTAATTTATGTTCTTCCCTTCAAATAGCTTGGTCAGGGCATCGAACATCTCTTTAGGTGTCTTTAGGGAGGACACTTGTGCTATGAGGTGATCCTTGATTGAATCAGCAATAATCATCTTGGACTTGACCAAGTTCTTGTTGTGTAAGGCCTTAGCCTCATCTCCCTCTAGAACTGGAACCTCTTCACTGATGTAAGAGTCCAATTCATTTTCTTCAAGAACTAGTGAGATCCTATACTTCCATGCTCGAAATTTATCAGCTCCCTCAATATTTTCATCAAGCTTGGTGTGATGAGACATATTAACTGAGAAACTCAAATGGAAATACAAAAATATTTAGATCTTACCGATTTGAGAAGATGAAAGTGGATCTAGAGTTGATCTTCTACGGTGTTGGTTTTCTGGTTCAGGGGAAAATTAGGGTTTGACTTTCCCGAAGTTCTACCCAACCAAAAAATTCGATCTTTATCTCTAAAATATGATTTTGAGGATAAGAGTAAAACTATGTTGGGCTCAGTCAAAAATTCCACTTCTGTGAAAATCCCTAATTTCCCGATGCAATGGTAGGTCAAAAAATGAAAATGCCCGGAATCAGATTCTGCTTCAATAGAAAGATGTGCCCTTCAATGGAGATTCTTCCTAGCCTCCTTTTGATGATGGATTGTGGAGAGAGACCAAAAAAATAAGAATCCCTAGCTTCTATAGTTGAACAGTGTCTTCTTCTCAGGTTAGCTCTGATACCATGTTAGATTTTTATCATTTCAGCAATATGATCTTAGGATCTTATCTGAGAGAATAACATGCACAACAATCAATCACAAGAGACAATAGACACAAATATTTTCCTAGGGGAAACCATAAAGGATAAAACCCCACAACTTCCTCAGAGATAGAATGAGAAACAATGGCAGCAGTAAAACCCAAACACAGAAATATGATCTCCAACAGTTGTTCTCACTCTCACTTGTGTGAGCTCCTCTTCTCTCACCTATGCGCTATAGCTGGGTGAGTGTGTGTATCAAATATAGAGGCTCTCTCTCTATTTATACTAGTTTTTGACTTGACAATTAATTACCAGGTCTTACTTCTCTAGGAGAGTCTAATAACCATGGTGCCCCACAATTGTGGGGACTTTTCCCCCCGATCAACAAGGAGGGTTAACCTCTATGACTTTACATGACTTGATTACATTCATGATTCTCCCGATAGGAACATCGGGGACCAATGAAATAAAATACATAATATATACAAGTGAATACATTATGAAGTTACAAATACATCAACACATATTCCACATAGATGGCACATATCACTCCTATTCCTTAAAAAAGTTACACATGTGACCACTTGTAAACCCCATATGTTGTGATGAAAATCACAAGTGAATATTTTAGGATACATGCATTATGGTTAAAGATAGCAGTTCACCTTGGAAATGTATGCACTTCTATTTGGATTGTATTCTATGGTTATAAATTATCTTGATATAATTTCTTCTTGTCTCATTGAAAATCAATTTACAATACAAACACTTGTGACCCCCTCCCTTGTGTCTCGGGTAATGATTCCTCTTCCATTATTACTTTTCTCGCACAGTGGCTGTGTCAATTCCATACATTAGTAAGAATTGTTGCTTAATCCATTGACTTCCTTTCATGTTCATATGATCCCATGCCCCATTCCAAACTTTACAAGTTGTCGTTTCCATTCACGACAATTATTTTCCATTATTTATACAGTGATATGATTTAACAAATGATGATGATGATGATTATGGTGATGAGGATGATGATAATGACGATAATGATGATGATGATTATGATGATGATGTTTGAGTCTGGAAACCCTCCCACACCATCAATGCATGCTCCTAGTCAAACCATGCCAAATTGCAGACAAAGCCAACACATATATAAAAAATTCAACGTTGGCCCCACAAGCACATTAATTAATCTATAGGTATGGTTTTTGTTGCTCGAATTGTTAGTGTCAGACATGATGGTGATGATGACGATGACGATGATGATGATGATTATGATTATGATGATAATGATGATGATGATGATGATGATCTTTGATTCTGGAAACCCTCCCACAACATCAATGCATATAAAAAATTTCAAAGTTGGCCCCACGTAGCACATTAATTAATCGATAGTTGTGGTTTTTGTTGCTCGGATTGTTAGTGTTAGTCATGATGATGATGATGATGATGATGATGATGATGATGGCGATGATGATGATGATGATGATGTTTGAGTCTGGAAACCATCCCACACCGTCAATGCATGCGCCTAGTCAAACCATGCCAAATTTCAGACCAAGCCGACACATATATAAAAAAATTTCAACGTTGGCCCCATGTAGCACATTAATTAATTTATAGGTATGGTTTTTGTTGCTTGAATTGTTAGTGTCAGTCATGATGATGATGATGATGATGATGAGCATGATGATGATGATTATGATGTTTGATTCTAGAAACCCTCCCACACCATCAATGCATGTGTCTAGTCTAACCATGCCAAATTTCAAACCAAGGCAGCACATATATAAAAAAATTCAACGTTGGCCCCACAGAGCACATTAATTAATTTGTAGGTATGGTTTTTGTTGAACGAATTTTTAGTTTCAGTCATGTTTGATGATGATGATGATGATGATGATGATGACGATGATGATGATGATGATGATGATGATGATGATGAATGATGATGACAATGATGATGATGAAGTTTGAGTCTTGAAACCCTCCCACTCTGTCAATTCATGTGTCTAGTCAAACCATGCCAAGTTTCAGACCAAGCCAACACGTATATAAAAAATTTCAACGTTGGACCCACGTAGCACATTAATTAATCTATAGGTATGATTTTTGCTACTGAAATTGTTATGATGATGATGATGATTATGATGATGTTAGTTATGATGATGATGATGCTTATGATGATGTTATTTATGATGATGATGATGTTGATTGTAAGAGGACAACTCTAAATCATGTCAATAACCACCTTGATTCACACCAAAATCCCTAAATTGATTGAAAGGATAAATAATTACATTGACTATGATTAGAACATAACATTGAACTGATAGTTGTTTCACTTGTGATTCATTTTAGAGATATGTGAAATTCCACAAAAAAAAAACATCAATACTCGATTGCCATGTCATCATTATTGAAATACAGTGGAGATATTCATATTCATGTCTATGCCATCATTATCAAAATATGGTGGACTTAAGTATTGAAAAATAAAATTCCAAACAATATTAGCTGCAAAGTTGAACATCAAATTAAAATTGATAATATTTAACTTACCAGTAGGTGGTGTTGATGTAATTGTAACTTCGAAATGTATTCACTTGTATTTCTTATCTATTGTAACCTGATGTTTATTTCGGGATGTTATCATGTCATGTCATGCCCCAATGTTCTGATCGGGAGAATCAATAATGTAAACAAGTCATATCAAGTCATTGGGGGTAACCCTCCGATTGTCTAAGGGTTAAAGTCCTCGCAGTTTCGGGGCACTAGGGTTATTAGACTCTCCTAGTAGAGTTCGGCCCTAGTAGGGTTTTAGTCATGTTGGGATTAGTATAAATAGAGAGATGGACTCTCTATTTATCACACATCACATACACACTCAAGTGTAGTGCATAATTGAGGAAGGAGAAGACACTGGGGCTAGAGAAGAAGAAGGTTACTGCTGTCGGGAGTGCATCTTACTATTTTGTGGTTTTACCTTTTGTGCTGATTCTATCTCTGAGGAAGTTGCGGGTTTTTCTCCATTTATGGTTTCCCCAAGGAAAAACACTATGTTCATTGTCTCTTGTGTTTAATTGTTGTGCTTGTTGTTCTCTCAGTTAAAGATCCATATAATGCTAGCTTAAATGTTGAAAAACTAACAGGTGGAAGCACATTGTTCACAAAAATAAATATTGTTTTCTCTGCACCTACATTATTTATTCTCTTGTGTATCATATTTTCAAACCGTCCCACTGTAAAATTTGTTGGTCGAATCATATATCTGCAAATCCAAAATGATGATCTATTCAACTACAATCAAAATGAAATACTATTTGAATCTTCTATTTGTTGAAATTAATTTCTTTTGCAAATCAAAATATATAATGATAGTCAAATATTTAAAAATTCAACATATCAAAAAGTAACTTATTTACAATATAACAAGACTTGGATCTTACAGTTATGTGATTTGTATCTTATAGATTAGATATATTATTGCATACCTCATACACTTCAATAGACTTCATCATCTTCTTCATCCAAGTCATCATCTGTATCATCTGATTTAGGATTGGCCATATCATCATCGTCATCTAAGTCAATTACAATCATCATGTCATCGTCGATATCATCTTCATGGGCATTGTCTGCTACATCATCCTATTCAACTAATTCTTCGACATCTTGTTCTAGATCATGATCATCTAACTCATGTTGATCATGATCTCCATCGTCTTCTTCTTCTTCTAGACCCTCCTCATTAACTTCCTATAGATTATACTTTACCGGCCTTCGCCTTGGATCTTGTCTCACAACAAATGACCAACCCACTTTATCTAGAACCTCATAGTAAAATACATGTTCGCATTGGCTTGGAAGAACATAGGGCCTAGTTCCTAGCTCAAACAACCTTGTATTTACCATGGTAAATCCATTATCATGTTCAATAATAGTTCTATCAGGATCACATTGATTCAATCATAACATGTACCATTTGACAATGAACGGAACTACCTTGAAGTATTTAAATTCACACTGAATAATATCTTCCAGATACCCATAGTATCAATTTTTTGAGAGTTATGTATGTTTGTCACTTCTAGATGAAACATTGTTCACCTCAAATACTGCATATATCCCACAATCTGATGTTTTCTTTTCTCCATCCAAATTTTTGATGTGATGTCTACACCCATTGCACACCATAACCTTATGGTGTTTTACCTACAATAAGCCATACACGAAAAGATTACATAATGATTCAATAGTTATGATTAAATGCATGTTTATGCAACCATACAGGGAAAAAAACAATGTGTACATCAATATGTAATTTGCAAAAAAAAATAGAGTGGTCGATTAATATGCTTGCCTTCTTATCTTTTAAACCATATGGTAAATCGATTTCCCTTTGTGTAAGATTGGTATCTCCATTATGATGTGCTGCGTTAACCAATGAAGCCACACCCTCCCATGATATTCCATGACCCAATTGTTCACATCGTTCAATCCAGACCTTCATCCAGTCAATATTGTTTGTGATATATGAATGAATTGCATCCCACTCTCGACCAACTGATTGATGACAATAAAAATTAAAATTCAAGACAGATCTAAATTATCTTAACAAAGTAAATGCTCTTAATTGATGCAATAGATTGAATATGCAAATATAATATGTATGATATATATACATAAAAGTAAACAGTCAAATGTATTATATTAATTAACATCCACTAGCTAATAATTACCTTTTACCTTCCTCGATCTACCTTTCCCCTTTAGGTACTCCCCTTCAAAATTGTTATTAGAGTCTGGATCACAAATGCAATCTAAATTGAGATTTGACACTAAATTAGAAAGATATTCACTAACACACAACATGTTTTGGTATACCATATATCCCTCCATCATAGAACCCTCAGCACATTCTCATTGTCTAACCAAACCCTTCATAAATTTCAAGTGCCTCTCAACCATCCACATGGACCTTGAGTGTACAGGTCCACACAATTCAATCTCCTCAACTTGGTGTATCAGGTAGTGTTCCTGTGCATTGAAAAATGCCTAAGGTAGATGCTTCTACATTTCACAAATGAGATGAGGAATTTCTCTCCTCCAATACTTTATATCTTCTTTATGGATTTCTTTGGATAACAACCATCTAAAAGTGGGGTAAACCAATAACGATATTTAACAAAAAAACATTAAATTACATAACATGAATTAGTGCACAAAAAACAAATATAAATTATACGATAAATTAAAGAAACACTAAGCACATGCAAATAATCGCTAGTTACCTCATGTATTTCCCAATATTATATATAACTTGTTTGACATTGTTGTCGAAGTTGTCTAGGAGAGAGAGAGGTAGAACATACTGTAACAATATGAAAACCACATCATTTTTTAAACAAAGAGTAGACAAACAAAATAACAACAATATGCACTAGAATTAAAAAACAATAATTATATGGATATGACCATAATAATTACCTTCATGAAAACGTGTGAATCATGCATTTTCACCCCCGCAAAATCACCTTTCTTTGTTATGATATTCTTCATGTTTGCACAAAATCCAGTGGGAAATTTAATTTTCTGCATGACTTCTCTTACAAAATTACTTTGCTGCTATGTTAACATCCATGGAGGTAACCAAGATGCCAGTGTGCGTGAGGTTGCCAAATTTACCTCTACCATTCTGGCACCATTTAATATTGGAAGACATTGGAAATATTCTTGGCAGGTTTATCAAAAGTGATAGCGACAGGAAAGAACACGGATTATTTACTTATGCAAGAATTTGTGTGGAGATTGACCTCAGCAAAGGACTCCTTGACATATTACAGCTGAAACATGAATCTTTCAATTGGATTTAGAGGTTGGACTATGAAAATACTACTTTTAGATGTAGACTCTGTCTTTTGATGGGTCACCTCCAAGACACATGCCCTCTTCCTAAAAAGTTCACAAATAAAAAAAAGGGGCAGAGGCAGACTTCTAACCGTAAAAATTGGCAAACAGATTACGCTCCGTCTCTAGATGGGGATGAGGAGAGTGAAGACAAATAACAACCAAAATTATAGAAAAATGAGGAAAATATGATGAAATCTGAATCAGTGGATGCACAAACATTATAAAAAAAGAACTATGTTGCAGAAACACTATCAAATGATGTGGATCCTCCGGATGCATATTTTAGTGGACTAAAGCGTGCACATGAAACCGAAAGTTCAGATTCTGATAAGGATCTAGTTACTGTTCAGCAGCCAGGGGAGATGGCAGGTAAAGAATTGATCGTAGTTGTCACTTCGAAGGATGGTTGGACTGAAGTGAAAAGAAAGAAGATGGGGGAAAAAGGAAAAATAGAGACATATTTTCATCCTTGATTACTATGTCCTATGATGTAATATAGTTTTTCTTTTTTTTCCACAGAACTTTGGTCTATTTTTTGACCACTTGCTATGGCACTAGAGCTAATTGCTCGTAATGCATTTGCATCTACAAAATGTAATTTTGATTCGCCTTGGCTGAAATAAAATTACGCTTTGTTTTCCAAGAAAAATAAAACATACATGGATTTGAGTTTATATTAATTTGGTATCTATTGCTATGAAATTGAATGACGTCTTTCATTGCATGGTTTACTTCTTGAGTGTCTTTGCAAAATTTCACAATTTTTTCTTTGCCGCTCCTTAGCTCCAATAGTCGCCATAATGTTTCAATCACATTCGTTCCGATATGCATTGTATCAAACAGATGAGCAATTTGTAGGTGCTCATAGTAGGGAAACCTACTGAATTATTTAGGAAAACTTTTCATTCCTTGTGGAAACCCATTAATGCCTTCATGATCACTATGGACATCATGAATCGTAGTCCATAAATAAATTACAGAAATCAATTATGTCCACTACATGAGTAAACAACAGACAATAAAAAAAAATACATAACAATTCATATATGTCGATGATCTATACATACCATCTTGACGATTTCTATTATATTGCAACTTCCAAAGTTGAGGTGTCATTCTCTATGGTTTTAATGCATTCTCTTGCTTGCCATTGAAAATATTTTTTTCGGTTGTTCTATACCTGTGATTCTTAGAGAGGAAGTTCCTATACTCATCAAACACCTTCTTTCTTAATCTTTTTAAGCGACGAGATTTGATCTTAGAACCACAAAATAGACATGCAAATTTTCCCTTTGTCTGAAGACCTACATATAGATCTGGAATATCTATGCCAATTATAATTATATATAAACTATATTAAATAATTCATAAAATTAAATGCAATTAAAGTGGAAATTAGAAATACAAACCACAAAAATGGGTTAACCCTGGGGCATCACGTATTGTCCTTACAAGAATTGCATGGAATTAAAATTTCCTTTGTCGTATTGGTCTAGATACGTCATACATATCGATTCCATTTCATAACTTCAGTAGCTTGTCTATAAGAGGTTTGATATATACATTCATATCTTTAACTTGGAACTTACCTGATTGATTTGAAGTGCATATAAAATATATAATTATGAGAACCATTAAGATATATAAACCATGCACAAGAGTACAATAAAATATATATATATATATATATATGACATTAGGAAACAAAACACGACAAATGATATTCCACAACTACATTAAAAATAAAATAGTTGTAGACACAATATACCTGGAATAATCATCGACAACATTATGTGCTCCCTCTTTATTGACAACCATGGAGGAATGTTATTATTGATAACAAAAATAGGCCACACCGTGGTAAATGGATCTCATCTATGCAAATGGATTAACACCATCTGTTGCCAAAGAAATCCTAATATTACGGGGTTCTTCTTTAATGTGAGGCTGCTTTTCCTCCATATCTCTAAATCCATAACCATCTGCAAGCATTCGAATAACATCATCTTGAATTATGTTCCTTGCATGGTAATCCATAAATTGCGCTATGTTTTTGCACCTAAACAATCGTTGCAAATGTAGAATGATGGGAATATAACGAAGAACCTTGCGAGGCACCTTTTTTGTTACTTGATCTGTTCGATATCTACTTATATGACATTCTAAAAATTCTGTTGCAAATTCATGTTGATTATAATATATGGCATGGTCATCGGGGCATGCATGAATTTATTCATAATGCATTCCAATCACTTTCTTGATGGAAGATAAATCTTGATATGTGCGAGGTAAAATATTTGGTGGTGGTAACAAAAATTCAGCTATCAAGCTACATCAAATTAAAATAAAAATAGAGTTAATATAATATATATATATAATATTAACAAAACACGTTTCATTTGTATTAATTTGAATTATGAATTAACAATACAATTATTAGAGGAACAAATATAACCTTTATCATGATCATATAAACATGATGGATTATTTTACATACCTTAACATCTGTGTGATTGATATGTTTGAAAGACCATTCATAACCTTCAAGTTCATTATCAACAATATAGCAGAGAGAAGATTTGTTTCGGAGCCTTCATAAAGGGGTTCGTATGCCTTCTCAAGAAGAGGTATATCATGAACATCATCAAAGTCATCAATATTTTCATGATGATCATCATCATCGTCATCCATTCTAACATTAAATGAATCATTGATTAATATATTTGTACCATCATCTTTGTTGGGCTATAGGGCAGAACCGGGTTTTAGACCTTTAACTTCACACCAACAAAAGACCCACAGTGTTCACCCTTTTAGCAACAACCTGTGAACAGGCTGCAGTCTCACCCAAAATAGCTATGGGGTGCCACAGAACCAGATTTCTGCAAGCAGAAGAGGGATATTACTGTACCTTTAGCTTTTAAACAGATTATAAATATAAATCACAGAGCTTAACATTCACTTATTTAGATTCATGGTTAGATAAACAAATAGTTCCTTGCACAACCCTTTACTGGGAATTCACAGTGAAGTTACTATCTAGCAGTGATCTTTACTTATCAGATATATAGATATTAATGCATGAAAGAACACAACAGAAACAACACATAGAACCACGACACAAGATATAACATGGTTCACCCCCAGTGTAGGGGTTACGTCCACAGAACTGTGTTTTATTCAACTTTCTACAAAAACCACAGTTCTAATCTGCGCACTCAGCTGCAGATCCCTTCAATTCCTCAAAGCTGCACACACAGTTGCAGGCCTCTGCGCACACAGCTGTAGATCTCCTTAATCACCCAAAACCCTCTGCGCACACAGCTGCAGAGGTCATCCACACACACAGCTGGGAGTTAACCTTTTCTTACTAAATAGCCTTAGCTTCACATCAATTCCTCTTACCCAAAAATCCTAACCTCAATTATTTACAAGAGTGCCTATTTATACAGCGCATTATTACAAAACCATGGGCTTAAACCATGGACACCCGAACCCTAAACCCTAGACTTAAACCATGGGTTTATTACAAAAAGAGGACTTTGACTCAACCATGACACCCCTAAGACTATTTTGAGCTGTAACTCCGCTTACAAGCTCCCAAAAACCCACGGAGTTACCCACCTTAAGGACCGTTAGGGTGGGCGCCCCAACAGGCCCCTAAGACTCACCAGTGTCCCGTCTCGGGACACTTTGCTGGTCTTCTGGCGGACGAAGATTCTTTGCAAGGATGGTGAACTGAGTATTTAGACTATGCATGATGTTGTTAGCTGCTTTCTCATTTTCCACCAACTCCTGCAGTACTGCGGATGATACTTCGTTGGCCTTTTCCTGTGCGAATGCATCATATTCCTTCAAAATTTTGAACTGGCTATCCACAGCAGTACTTAATTCCAAAGCCTCACTGAAAAGTGGCTGTATAGAGTTTTCCAACTCTATTATTTTCACCCTGCATGACTCAATTTCCTGCTGGAGTTCCTTGCTGTGCTTTACTTTGAGCATTTTCTCCATAGGTGGCAGAGTCTTAATTTCCGCTTTTACGGCATCCAAATCTACATGTTGCTGCTTGATGGTTTCTTGCAGATGTCCTATTTCTGGATGTTCCTGTAGGGTGGTCTAGGCCTTGACACTGTCTCCGAGCAGCTTTGCTGCGCTACCCACAATATCTGAAATTTTCGCTGCGGATGCCTGAATGTCTGCACGGCATTGTTCTTTGACCTCAGGTGCAGTTTCTGGAGGGATGCGCAGTTGAAGCTCTGTGATCTGAGTCTCATGTGCTGCTTTGAGCTTCTCAATTTCACTGCAAGACTGCTGTGCGTAGTATTTTAGCCTGACTAATATTTTTTCTGGCTCTTCCACCAGCTGCACGTCGAAGTCAGGAAGACTTCGACATGCCTCATCAAAAAATCGGACTAGTGTAATCTGCTTTCATTCAGCGTCCCTCTTTCTCTGCTCTGCTACCTCTAGCTGCGCTGCGAAGCCCTGCTACTTACTTATGGCATTTTCTAACTGCATCTGAGAATATTGGTCTTGTGCCTGGATTTATTTCATAATTGCTAACTGACAGAGGTGTAGCTCTATCATGGGCATCTTAGTGTAATCTATTCCAACCTTCATGCTCATCTCTGCATGAGACGCTGCGTCAGTTAATATGATGGCTGCACTTAACACTTGTCCTTTGTTATCTCTGGCCAGCCATTGCCTTAGGTCTGGCTGCGCACTGACTGGGGTGCTGCTGGCTACAGTGCCAGTCACTGACTTCACTGCTAAGTCCTTAAGCTCTGAGATGTGCTTTGCTACGCCGGTGATGGCATCCAGATGTGCAGCTGCAAACTCTGACCATTTTTTAGTGAGAACTTCGGTGGATTTTGACAAAGCCTCATCAAGCTCCTCACCTGTCAAGGCGAGCGCTTCATCGATATTCTTATCCTTTGATGCCTTCGCTTTCTTTCGCGACTGCAGTTTGTTTACTTCCTCTACTTCTGGTGTCTTGCGCTTATGCTGCCTATTAGGGTCTGAGGTAGTTTTGACTGAGTCTTCTTCTTATTCTTCTTCATCTTCATTTCCACCATCTCCTCCCTGGTTGCTTTCAGTCTGCTGCGACTCAGTTTGTTCATCACTGTCTTCGGAGGGGTCTTGCTGCTGCGTGTGATTGGGGCCTACGCCCATATCGGTGACAGGAGGGACATGAATATTAGGTTTTGTTCTTGCGTCTTTTAACCATTATGTCGGCCACTGTTATACTACCGCGAGGATGTCATCTTTAGTCACTACATATGGCAACTTAAACCATTGATGCTTCTTATCTGCGCAAGCTTGGATAAAAATATGGTGCATATTGGCCCTGAAATTGACCGCTCCATCATACTGAGAGAACAACTCATTACTGAGCCATGGGGTGTTTATAATCTTATACAAGATACTCATCATATAAAAGGCAAATACATAGTTTGTCATCTGTTGGTGGGTTTTATCCTGTGAAACCCGCAGCGATGCGTACCTGGCTACGCCAGGCATTTGTGCCGGTACAGTAGCAAACTGTGCTTCAGTAGGTTCTTGCCATCCTACCAATGCGATGAGGACAATCAACCATGAGTAGTGGAAGGGCCTACCTTTCTCCTATGCATCGTGAGCGTCTTCAAGGAATTCCTTCGCAATATACGATGCACAGTTGTAGTTGTAGCCTTTGGCGCAGTTGATAGCAATTCTGATGACTGGGCCAGGCACTTCAGTTGGTCTGTATTTCCGCATAATTTTGCATGCTAAGAGCTCAGCTACGAAGCGAATGTTCTGCTCTTGAATCGCAGAAGTGTGATACCCGAGTTTCCCCTTCATCAGGCCAAAGCGCTCCTTCATGCTTTGTGCGAGCTTTGTATCTTCATGCTTTGAGGGAAACTCTGTCCCTAGATCAGGCCCTGCCATTGGTAAGCCTGTGATCCTATGAATGAGCTCACCATTAATAAGAATTTTCTTGTTGCCGATCCATAGGTAGCCGTCATGTACTAACGCCAGCAGCTGCTTGACCATGATGGTGACCTGTGTGCTGTGACCAAAATGGGGAACATTGAGCATCTTCAACAAACCAGCTAGATCCAAGCCAGCAGCCCACTGCTTTACTTCCAATAAGGTCGCCCCAGTCTCTTGATATTTAACAAAGTGTAAGTATTGGGCTGGTGTGAATTGTGGAAACTTCCCACGGTCATTCGTGTCGTGGTCGGCATACTTAATCCGGTCTATTTTCCCTATCATCGTTTCGACTAGCTGCACACCCGGGGGCAGCGAAGGGGTGCATATAGTGAACTTAGCGCTCCGCCGAGGAAGTTTAACTCCTGGTTGAATAGGCTGAAGATATGGTGGCCGCTGCGGGGCAATGTCCTCATCCCATTCAAGTGGGATCTCTGCTGAGCCAGGTGGATTCATCCCATGATCCTCCGATGTTTGCCCTGATTGCTTATGTCTGTCTTGGTTCCGCTTAGAACAAACTTCAGGCTTAAACTGTTTCCTAGCATATCGTGTCTGCATTGGCGGGGTCGGTACTGGTAGAGTCTCTTCACGGGCTGCAGGCTCGGGTGGGGGGGCAAAAATGTTTTGCAAACCCATCTGTTCAAATTCTCTCAATAAGTCCTGGAGTTCATGATCAGCTGACATGGGTTCAATTGTGAAACTCAAGGAAATGCAGAATGTGATTTCCCCGTGCCTGGGTGTCTTCATATACAATCCATCGACCAAATTTGCCATAAATGTACATTGAAGGCACCAAATATGACAGAGGTCCTGTTGCCACGGCGCTAGATTTCAGCAGATATCATTAGGATAGGAAATTAAGGCAATTAAAGTACCGGCTCCTCCAAATCGGCAATGTTCCAACGGTCGGCTTTTGGGCTGCAGCGTAGCCAGGTCTGCAGCTGCATCACAATAAGGACCATCGACACCATATTGACCTTCAGCGCATCCTGACAAATTCTACGACCAAGCTATGAGATTCGATCCCGCAGGTTGGTACTTGGTGATTTCTTTGTCACTAGACCTATTAGCATGCCAAGGCCCGACCTCCGTATACCAGTTCTCTACTACAGGTGCCCGGATATGTACAATCCTATGTGCCCATTGAGGTACATGTTTCCATGCTTCGTAATAGTGCTCCAAGTGTTCCTGCAATCCACTCTGCCCATCGAACCTACTGCACACCTCCTGGAGCCGATCCACAAAGCTTAGGCGAAGAGATTTCTGACAAGCTTCCCAACTAGGAATGTACTTCTTATGGTTATCCCTCCATCTTGCTGTGGTGGCACAGAATGCTGAATCCAGATTCTCCCGTGTATGTGAATCCGGTATCTGTTCTGAGACTGTCGCACTAAACTCTTCTGGGTCTGTCGAACCATCAAAAACGGGTAAGGCTCTTGTAAGCCATCTGAGAGACTTGGTAATTCTGGCACGTCTGTGTCCATGGAGCTCATACAATCGGTTCTGCCAGTTCTCTAAACCATCATCTGAGTCCGTCATACAGGAGTTGTCACACTGCCAATCCATAATACCTTCGGCACTGGGGTCAATATAATCTTCTTCCTTCGCTGTGATGTTATAGATGTGCTCCAAAACATCCTGGTCTTCGTTTCTGAGTGGTTCTATGTATCTTGCTCCTTGTGAGGGATCCAGTGGTACGATGACTCGCAACTCTTTTCCTTCGAAAATCATTTGTCTCTTCTTAAGGTTAATGACTGCATCGTTGTCTAGTGCCCACTCAATACCTAGCAAGGCTGGATAGGGGTTGCTGTCGTCAATGATCTCAATAACTTCAAAGTCGGCTGCAGTACAGACTCCATCAATATCTATGGGAAAATTAGGAAATCGTCCTAGGGGCATAATCTTCTGCTGATTGGCTAATATCAACTGTATAGGGGACCAATCAAGGGTAGGTTTTCCCATTTGTTCCCAGGTTTTCTTGGTTAGGACATTGACTTCTGACCCTCAGTCCAAGATCACATCAATCATCTCATACTCTCCTATCTGAGCGTTCAACCTCATTTCCCTACCAATTCTTCTGACTCTATGAACAAATTTTGCCTGACCAGAACCTTGCTGAGGTTCGCAGGAAGCAATAACTTTCTGCAACTCACTTAAAGCATTCTGATTTCTTAAAAGTTTCAGACAACTCTGTAAAAAGGAGGACAGTGTACTTACTTTATCCGTCGAAGCTTCTTGTAGCTGCGACTACTACTGCTGTGGCTGCGCAGGTGCTACTGCTGGGCTAGAATCCACAAAATATTTCTTGGCTTCCATGAATGTCTCCTTTTCTCTTTCAATATCAAAGGCGGGGAATTTCACGAGGGCCTTACAAACCCAAGCCTCATCAGGTTGTTTCTCGGCAGGCTGTATATGTGTCGTAGCTCCACTTCTGGTAATAACATTAATTGCTGGGGCAGGTCTTTGCTCGACGGAAATCATCTGAAGATTCTGAGTAGGGGCATTATTTCTTTCCTGAATCTTAGCTATCAACTACGGGCACTGCTCGATCACATGATCTATTGCTCAAAAATACCGACATGTCGTAGTTGGGTTCCGACAGTCGCGAGCCAGATGACCGGCCTAGTTGCAGTTATAACACACCACCTGACCACGACCTCTGCCAGCCATGCCACCACGACCACGGCCTCCAAAACCACCTCTACCTGATGCACCACCGCGGTAGCCATAACCATCATTACTCTATTCCTCATTTTGTACCCGATAGGCATCGTATGTGCATTCTCTCATGAGGTCATAACTGCGACACTCATCTTCATTATGTCCTACGGACTTACAGAATTTGCAGTAAGGGTTCTTGGGGACTTGCACATACCTCTGTAGTAGATAGTAATTCTCAGGTCGATGCTGGCCAGTTGTCTGACAGATCTCACAATATAGAATAGTAGGGTTGAACGGGTTTGGCGCACCAGTATTCAGGTAATTTCTTACCACAGGACACTATTCCTTGTCGTGACCTTATGTCCGACATTGTGTGCACCAGACCTCTTCACGACCGGTTTTTCCTTTCTTCATATCGTGAAGCTCCAAATCCATCGCTGCCAACTGTGCTTGGATTTGAGCGATACCAGAGTTATCTTCGACAGGAGCGGTTTCAAGCTTCATCACGATTTCCAGAGCCTCCTGCTGGTCAGCAACCTTCTGTTGCATGAGTGGAGTTCTGATATGCGGTAGCAATGCTGCAATAAACCATTCCTTTTGCTGCGCAGGTCCAATGGGGAAACTAAATTGGTCTAACAGAACTTTGAATCTTTGATCAAAGTCCCACACTGATTCTCCACGCCGCTGCTGAATCTCTTTCAATTTAGTGATACACTGCGACTCGAATTTCAGCTTCTTAAATTCCTTTATCATTGCTGCTTTTATATCAGCCAATGCATGGTTCTGAGTGCTGGAGAACTTCATGAACCAGGTCAGAGCACGGTCTCTGAAAGAAGTAACCAGCTACGCTCTTTTTGTATCTTGATCCGTAATGGACTTAGCAGTCCACACTGCTTCACATAAAAACCAAAACTATTCTGGATCCTCTGATCCAGTTCCTTTGAAAACAGGGAGCTTAATGTCGTCATGCATATGGGCCATCTCAAGTCTAGGGGGGAGGGAAGGGGACTGGAATTAGGCGGGGGGGAACTTACTGGGGTAGACTGACCTGCAACAGGAATACTCAGGCTAGGGTGACTTTCAGACTGCGACGGGTTCTCAGGGATAATACGTCTTCGCTGCGAGGTTACCGGAGGGTTTCCAACAGAAGGGGTTTCTTCGGGTTCTGAATCTATGGGATTTACAGGGGGATACTCGATATGCTGACCCTGGGAATAGGATCCAAAATATCTCTTATACCTTTTTCCACTTCGCAGCAAACCACTTTGCTCGTCGAAGGTATTTTATCTTGCAAGCATAGGTTAGAAACACAAAATCTAACAGTCTGATTCAATGAGATATATACCTTTTTCAGCTAATAGCATTTTAATTCTCAAACTAAACGAATTCAAAAACTTACCCCTTGGTCCTTTGAAAAACTGCCGCTCAGCTTCACCAAAGGAGGAACTCGTGTCGATGGCGAACTCCGTCACAAATGCTTCAAGGATTCACGCTGTCCAGAAATCAACAGCGCGGGATATCTCGTTGTTCACCCTTTTTAGTCTATTAATTCTCGCGGGGGTCCAAGCAGGAAACTGGCGTTCTTGGAAGTTCATCCTTCTCTTCGTTAACCTGGATAACCACTGGTGCAACTCTATGTGGATACTACTAAAGAAATTTTCATAAACATCACAAAAAACATACCTTTGTAAAAAGTTGTTTGCACTAAGATGCGGATCTTTGTTCTCTTGCTCAGTGAATTTTAGATAAGTCTTATCAAACCAATCATCGATTTCCTTCACAGCGGGTCTCCAGAACATAGCCCTCGAGGTACGACGTAAACCCCTCTTGAGCAGATACTGAGTTCAACTGGCAACGGAACCAATTTGTTGGGCTATAGGGCAGACCCGGGTTTTATACCTTTAACTTCGCACCAACAAAAGACCCACAGTGTTGGCCCTTTCGGCAACAACCTGCGAACAGGCTGCAGTCTCACCCGAAACAGTTATGGGGTGCCGCAGAACCAGATTTCTGCAAGCAAAAGAGGGATATTACTGTACCTTTAGCTTTTAAACAGATTATAAATATAAATCATAGAGCTTAACATTCACTTATTTAGCTTCACGGTTAGATAAACAAACAGTGCCTTGTGCAACCCTTTATTGGGAATTCACAGCGATTTTATTATCTAGCAGTGATATTTACTTATCAGATATATAGATATTAATGCATGAAAGAACACAACAGAAACAACACACAGAACCAAGACACAAGATATAACGTGGTTCACCCCCAGTGTAGGGGTTACGTCCACAAAACTGTGTTTTATTCAACTTTCTACAAAAACCACAGTTCTAATCTGCGCACTCAGCTGCAGATCCCTTCAATTCCTCAAAGCCGCACACACAGCTGCAGATCTCCTTAATCACCCAAAACCCTCTGTAGCTAGGGTTTTACCCCTAGCTTGTGCGAATGAGCACCTACTAAGGAGAAGTGACTCCTTAGTAGCAGTTTAGTAAGATGTAAATGAAAATGCTAAACAGAAAAACGAACTACTCTAAATATATACATGAAACAAAACAACAAAATGTAAAGAATGGTTTTTATATTGATATTACCTCCGATGTGAAGGTTGGTGAAGCTCTTTGCAGTGATCCAAGACGGTTGCTCCAAGCTCCAGCCTGCTCCTTCTCCTTCTCTGATGGTGGAAATGGGCCAAAAGGGGCTCTCAATGGTGAAAGTAGCTCAAGGGTGAGCTAAGGCTTCCAGAGCTGTTTTGGCAGAGTAAGGATGCTTATGATTGTGGATGTGAAATAAGGGATCTCCATCACTTATTTATAGTTTTTTAGTGGTGGAGTGCTGGCCCATGGTTTTGGAAACCATGTGGTTTAGGGCAGCTGTATAGGGTTTTTTCCTCCTTTTCCTCATTATTTTATATTTTTTTCTTCCCTTTTTAGGGATTTTTTCTATTTTAGAGGAATTTTGGATATTTTTGGAGGAAAAAAGGCTTTCTTGATGGTTTTATGGCCTTTTGGAGGCATTTTAGGCCTTTTGGAGGCTTTTTGGTGGTTTTATGGCCTTTTGGAGGCAATATGGTAGGAAAATGGACAAATGAGCCATGTAGTGGGGTAGATGAGGTAGTGAACACTTTTTGGGTGTTAACAGATTGCCCCCTGATGTGCGAGAGCAGGAGCTCATCGTATGGCCGATGGACATCATAAGTCATAAATGGTTTTCCTGGGGTGTGGAGAAGAGAAGAAACAAACTGAAGCCCGGAACAACGATCCCGAACCAACTGCAAGAACTAAAAGTACATAACCTCAATAATGGATGAGGAATCATCTGATCATATGGATGAGGTGGGCATTCCCATGCTCGTATCAGGATATAACATAAAAATAACAATGGGGTCCTGACATATACATGGCCTCAAATACTGAATGAGGAAGAATCTCAATATATGGACGAGGCGGGCATACCCATGCTCGTATCAAGATACATAAACATAACTGTGAGGCCTGAAAAGAGGGACCTGTAGGATGCCATACTGCTCAGCTGGGTCATACTACTGGGCTGATCATGTCTGAGCTGAAGAACGGATACACTGGAATGACAGCAGTGCTACTGAATGTGGTACCGAAGGAACTGATGAGCTGCTGGATCAGAGTGACAAGGGTCACACTTGCAATGGTACACTGAACTAGAACTGAACTGGGTACTCAAGGAAGCACGGAACTGAATGGCTTCTGAATACAATCGCCAACGCAGCCCGGACATCCACAGGAACATATAACTGGGCGTTTCGAAGTGACTCACCAATGTGCTAGAGTCGGGGGAAATCCGGGGTCTTCGTCAAATAATGGAAGGGATATAAATCCTGCACGATTCTCAACGATGCGATCAAGGTGCTGAAGTCGAGCATGTGAGAAACAACCATTCGGAGAGGCAATGATGACTCCTCCCAAAACGGTCCGTAGGCACTCACCACAGATGGTGATGGGTCCAAGGCGCAGGGGCCTCTGGGTCTATCCTCTGGAATAGAGGGGCTGTCGTCGACAGAGGGAGACCTGCAACTATCAAGGAAATGATGTTTCCTTGACAGGAGCGCGAGGTGGAAAACCGAAATGTGATAGTACTGATGGCAGGATTGATAAACTGGGGGGAATAACTGGGCAAGTGGAGTGGGGGACTCAAACTTCCTTTATTCAGAGTATGATGGCGGGGAGGACCGGGCAGCATATGAAACTGACTTGGTGGTAAGGGGGTCATAGCTGTATTGGATCTGGGAGGGTAACTGGGCTGAGGGAGACTCACGCTGTGGTAAAATGGCAAGAGACTACAGAATACTCTGAACAAAGGCGACCTAATTGGGGGTGCTGCCGAGAGGATCGATCATAGCGCCAAGAGGCACGGGTGGACTTCTTCATGGGTTAGGGAACTAGAAGAAGTGTGTATATAAAATCGTACTATCATGTGGATTTATACGAGCCCAGGACAGTTCATGCTCGTGGTTGCTTTCAATTTTAAGGAGTCTGAAAGCAAGAAGAAGACTTGGAAGTAATGAAATGGTACCGTCGTGCGGATTTTACGAGCCCAAGACAGTTCATGCTCGTGGTTGCTTTCAATTTTAAGGAGTCTGAAAGCAATAAGAAGACTATGAAGGAATGGAATGGTACTGTCGTGTGGATTTTACGAGCCTAGGACAGTTCATGCTCGTGGTTGCTTTCAATTTTAGAGAGTCTGAAAGCGAGAAGAAGACTCTAGGGGGGTTGCTTTTTCATGTGTTAGTCTCCAAGGCCCGAAGAAGCATAAAAGGATGCAATGAAGAAATCTTCTAGCCGGTGTGACTAGAGTATTCCTTTTTCGTAACTAGTCTACCAGGTCCGGAAAAGGGTTAAACTTATACCAGATAGATGCCCTTTCAGGTACTTTAATGAGCATGAAAGGAAGCAAGATTGCTCGGCGATCTTTTCATTGTTTTAGGAGTCAGAAAAGATCTTAACAGAAACTCCCTAAGTGCCTTTTTCGTATAGGACTTGTCCGGCCTGAAAAAGGGGATAAAATTATACCAAACAAAAGGAATGGCCAGGCAAGGAGGAAGTGTTCAATCGAGGAACATTTATGATGACCAGGAACGAGGGTGGGGGGGAACACTGGTGGGCCTCCTTGCGGGGTGAATGAATGGTGGAAAAATAACAAAACATTTGCAGTATGGCAGGAGTGGATGGCTCATGTAAAAAGTGTGGGACAATCTGGTGGCGACCGATGTGGCGCGCCAATCGAGGCAGCAAGGTGTCAGGACACAATGTTGAAATTGTACCAAGTGAGAGCGAGAAATGATCTCAAGCATCATCACAAGCTCGGAAAAATGAATCCGGCGATATAAAAAGTGTGAAAAATGGAGAACGGCTGAAGTGGCGCGCAAACCGAGGTGACTAGCGGTGTCTAAAAAATGGGAAAAAAATGACGGCCGAAGTGGCGCGCAAACCTTTTTGTGATGTTTTCGTAGTTGTATGCACGTGGATGCGCTTTATGATATCTGATATATTTGTATGACACGTGGATTCAAGTAGTCTAGGATGTTTGGGCACGTGGATGCCCCTTGTGTATTTTATGTGATGCGACATGATGTATGTATGATTAGGCACGTGGATGCCCCTATGGATACAAATGTGTTTTTATGGTTTATGTACATGGATGCAAATGTGGATGCACTGCAGTCTTTTTGGGTTTTTTATATATTTGGATGAGATGCTATGGGATAATGATGCATGATGGAGGTGTTACATGGTGTGATTGATATGCCAATCTAGGATGTTATTGGCCATTTGATCTGTGACACTATTGTAAGCTCTTGGGACATGTGTGAATGTGATGGATTCAAAATGTCGGTTGAGTTGTTTTGTATGTGTTAACACCAAAAAATGGTTAACTACCTCATCTACCTCACTACATGGCTCACTTGTCCATTTTCCTACCATATTTCCCTGAAAATCCCACTAAAAAGCCTCCAAAAGGCCTAAAATGGCTCCAAAAGGCCATAAAACCATCTAAAAAGCCTCCAAAAGGCCTAAAATGCCTCCAAAAGGCCCAAAAACCCCCTTTTCCTCCAAAAATGTCCAAAATTCCTCTAAAAATAGCAAAATCCCCAAAAGGGAAGAAAAAATATAAAATAATGAGGAAAGGAGGAAAAAACCCTAA